>VUQI01063342.1:0-30898 GCA_015106735.1 Paratilapia polleni | reverse complement strand
CGTAACGGAGAGGCTGCAGTGATTAAATTCTGTTTAACATCTTGGTGGGGTGAGGGGAGGCGGTGGTGGGTAGTTTTACATCATCCGCGTGTATAGCCGAACAAGGAACCCAAGTATTGATGTCCGCACACCGTTTGTTCTGACCGAAGTGTAGAGGCGAGGTGGGCTGTTATTTGACGAGCACAGGTCATCGACTCATGCACAGTCGTACACCTGTCGGGCACTCAGGAACAAAAGCAGACCCCCTCCTCAAGACACATACACACACGCACGAAGTGTACACAAATAATGAAGTTGCGAGTGTCAGCTATGATTTCCAGTTTGTGACCACTACTAGGCAAACCCATAGGAATCAATGATGTGCACTGTAGCTATACTTTGCACCTTAACAGACACTGAAGCTACTGATAGGCTTAAGTACAAAAAGCGTTTCTCCCCGAGTCTGCGTCGCTATTTTCTCATTAAAAATATAATTTATCAGACCCTTTTGAAACTTGCATCATGTAGCCTATGTAGCGAAGAAATTGTCATTTCCCGAAATATAACCTCCACTTAAAAAAAACAAAAAACTCTGGAAATCAAAAGTGAGACCGAACAACTTGTTAAGATTAACTGTTGGGAGAACACAAAACGACTATCGTTTATCTCTTCTCTCCTTGGACCTTTGGGTACAGTCCAGGCTACTTGTAAACTACATGACATCAGTGAGGAAGAAGGGGTGTACTAGGGAGCTGGTGAACTGGGCGGGCGCTGTTGCACGTGTTCTGAATGGGGAAGACGGGCTCGCATCGCATTTCTCATGTCCAATCGATCCCTGCTCGGGAGGAGCGACGGGAGAGCAACTATCACTCCTGTATCACTATACCATCACTCTCATCAGCATCTCTCCGGCGACTATAACGCCTCTGTGTGACAGACTCGCGTAAGGAGATGAACTTATATGGAGTGTTGGCCAAAAGCATCAACCCGGTGTCGCTTTGGGGGGATTACGCACTTCTGGTGACTTTCTCCTCAGACTGATTCTGAGATGGGACTCGAGGAGATCATGGCAAGTTGGAGCACGTCGTTATTGCGCGAGCCCTGTTTTCTCACCCGGTTTCGGAGGGCTGGCTCTGCGGAGTGGCAGCTTACCTCCCCACTCCTTCTTTAGCGTGTTTGTGCGCGGGCTCCGGGACCCGGACAGAAGACTTACAAGGATTGCCCCATTTGGTCTGGAAAACATAATCCCTTGGAGTTGAAACAGAAAGTGGCAAAGCTCTGCTATCACCTCATCTGGGTCCTGTACAGCTACCAGTGATCATGGCATCGAGGTTATAGATTTGGGTAAGGTGTTTTTTTTTTCTTTAGATTAAATTAGTATCAATTCACATTTCAATTCTCTTTATCTTTTTATGACACAGGGCCAGTGGGCTAACGCATAAAGGATGAGGTCAGAGGAGGACTTTGTAGATATGTGGAACATATTTCCATGTCCAGTAGGGAGAGAAGGGGTGGTGATGACTGGCAGACTGACTCGCTAAATGACTGGCAAACTGAAAGCAACTTTGATGCTGTTGGCTCGGAGCGCAGTGGACAGTTTTGCTAGGGAACGATGTCTCAAAAGAACAGCGGAATTTTCAAAGAAAGCCTCGCTGATCTCCTACTTACTCATCTCCCTTTACTGACATCGCTTTGCGTAAAAAAAAAACAAAAAACTGAACACATGATGAACCCATTCAAACGGCCGTCCGTTGCGCTGATCTTGTGTTGCGCGTGCCGTTAGAAAGACCACGGAAGATTGAGGTGAGATTGATGCAGTGTTTCATCACTGTGAGGTTAAATAAGCGATCGGTCGGAGCTCGGCTCTGCTTAGCACCTATTGAGTGATCCGCGAGGCTGATCCGCTGACCAGGCTCTTTTCGCTCGCCTTCTAATCTCTTTGCATGGATTCAGATCGACTGGGAATAGGAGAGCGCGCGCAGCTCAGACATACAAGCGAGAAATGAAGTGCCGCCGGGTTCTCCGGGCAGATTGCGCACGGAGGCAAGGAGGTGTGTTGCAGAACCTAATGGCCACACTCTATTGGGCGTACACGCACCGAAGTCTTCTCTCTCTCTCTCGTGCACGCACACACACAAAATGAGAGGGGAAAATTACTTGGTGCATGTTAATGGGCGCAGTAATGAGACCCAACCCCTATCGTGTTGTAATTGTTAGTCATCCTTGTCTCCACCCTCCCTCTCCCATCCCCCTACCCTCCCTCTCCCTCCCTCCGCTTGTATCTCTGCCTGTCCCGTAGCTCGGCTCTGCAATTTGTACTGTATTGTGTAATTATTTCCCCATTGTTTTGAGCGCGCTGTAGTGGCACTCTACAGAAAGTGGTGTCATTAGCGTGACAGGGCCGACAGGAGAGGGAGAGAGGAGCCCGGTGGAGGGACTCGGTCCAGAGACTTAATTCTCATTGACAGTCACATTAACACAGGAGCAGCACTCTTAATCCTGTGGAGATTACTCTCTCCAACCTGACTCCCTGTCACCTACCCATCCTCCAGGCGCTCACTCACTCACACACTGTGACAAACACCTGTAAGAGGGTGGCACTCTGATATCTGTGCGCCTGTCCGCAGTGGATGGCTTCTCCTCTGTCTTTGTCAACCTTTTCCACCCCCCACCCCTCTTCTTCAGCAGCTTTTTTTTTTTTCACAGATCCACACACATACACAGTTTTCACACAATTTTCTCATCCCAACCCTTGCTTTTCCTCCCCCTTCCTCCTGTAGCAGCTCCCAGTGGTGGGACAGCAGATATCCTCTGAAGACTATTCTGCTCTACATGTCTCAACAACCTCCTATCTACTTACCCCATAGAGAGCTGTTCGGGATGACTGGCTGGGAATGAGGGAGGGAATGGATTGCGTGCATTTGTGATTGTGCATGAGGACAGAGCCAAGCAGAGAGGCCACGTATGGCAGCTAGGAGGAAAGGGAGAGCAGGGGAGGCAAGAGAAATGAGCTGGGGAGACAGAAATGATGATGCGAGGAAAGATGTGTATGTGTGAAGGGGAGAAATAGAAAGCCCATATGTGAAATGACGTGTGTCTGTAATAGCGGGAACTTGGCACAATGGCACCTTGCGAATCTGTGTGCTTGTTTATGTGTGACAGAGGAACAAACAACACTGCACATGTGAGATGATGATAATGTGTGTATGTGTGCATGTGTGTGTAAAAGGTGCTGTGGGTGATGTATGAATAAGCAGGAATTAGGCCTCTAGGACTGATGAGGTGACAGTAGCATGACAGATTAGAGATCACCTCCACACACACACACACACACACACTGGCATTAACAGATTGACTGTGATGAGTGGATGCTTCCTGACTAAGAGGAGGAGGAGAACAAGGAGAGGAGGAAAAAAGACCAGAAAAGAAGAGAGGAGAGGCATTTTTTTCCATGTCACTGGGAGAGAGATGGGGAAAGGACTTTCATTTGTAAATGACAGTGTCCTGGACAGCTTTTCATTTCAGGCAGCTTCTGGGTGTATTGAGTCAGAAAGCATGAATAGGCGTCATATAATAGCAGTGGAAAATAACACCGTCACTCATCTTCATGAAACCAGGCTCAGAGCAACCAACTCTAGGAGGACTATTGTGTCTTCTCAAACATGAGATCCATGACTCTAATGGAAGGAAGGAGATATATTAGATCAAAGAGTGTGAGTGTGGTGTGTATCTCGCTTTTGTTTCAACCGCAAAACCACAAGCACATACAAGTCATGACCTGTGGTCAAAAAAGGGTAAAGTTCAGCTGTTGCTCACAGGCCAGAGAGGTAACATTTGATACATTGTTAACTGTGAAAGGTGTGTTGGAGTAATACGATACCCTGAGTGTGTGCCTCTGTAAATAAACAGTATATCATCATCCGTTTTTCAGTTCCACTATCAAAACAGCATAGGCAGGGATCATGCAGCAAACATTCACATGCATCACTGTACATTTGACTAAAAAGGAACTAAAACAGCAGTTAATCAGATTATGAAAACATTTTAAAGGCTCTCATGTTTGAACTTTTCCTTTCACACAGCAATCATTTTCTCAGAGCAGGTTCCAGCTGGTCCTGGCTGTGGAGAGCTCGTGTTTGAGATCTCATGTTGAAGCTTCACGGCTGTTCTTTGCCCTTCATTCTCTCCTTTGTTAGTCAGTCGGTCAGTGAGAGAAAGGCCTTGGTTGCCAGTGTGGTGCCATAACACCAGCCCTCTGACTCAATCTAACAGGTCTTGCTTTGACCGACAGCTCACACTGCCACATGGCCTCCTCCTGTCCAGACCGGAGTAGACAGCAAAAGATGCAGCAGTGAATTTTGAAATTACTGCTTCCTTGTCTTGAAAACGATAATTTGACTAAGGTTTATTGGATTATTGTTCATTTTGTGTCAGAAGCTTTTAAAGGATCAGTCATGTACCACTGAGGGATTATTTTTTTAAACATCTGTTTGGAATTTTGGAGTAATTAATTTATGTTTTAATTTGAGTCATTTTCAATTGGAAGAGAGTTTTGAAGATGTCGTCATCCCTATACAAAAACTGAAAATAACTCCACCTTACAGCCCTCAAGGTGATTTTCTCTGTAGCTCCCACTCACTTTGACCATGACAAATCTCCCTAAGTGATAGTAATGATTGTAATTGAACAGGCACAGTTGCAACCCACAGTGCTCTATCTATCACCTTGGATGCAATATGCTGCTTCCACTTGTGTGTGTGTGTGTGTGTGTGCATGTATTTTTTTGTGTCCATCTGTGTGTGTCTCTTTGAGAGACCGTGCGTCCCTGTTCACGCCCCTCTGGCAGCTGGCAGATGTGCTGGTAACTGTGAACGACAGTGTGAGTGTGTTTGTGGGGTTATGAAAAGCTCCCACTGTGCCGTGCTGCCCGGGTCCACTGTGAAGCCGCTGCGAGGATGCCGTGTGGCGGTGGTGGAGCCTGGGGCGGTCATCACAGCAGCCCTCAAACAACGCAGCAGCTCGTGAGGGGGGAAGAGGGTTTAACCCTGCGGGATTGGAGCTTGAAAGGGGAGAAGTTGTGAAGGAGAGAAGAGATAAAAAACACAGAGTTGGAAGAGCGGAAGTGAGAGAGAGGGCCTAATGTGAGAGCTGAATGGAGCGCTGAGCTGAATGAATGTATAAGAGAAAGACTTCAACAGGGAGGGGTATGGTAGTCAGGACCCATCAGAGGAGTGAGTGTCTGTTCACACAGTTTGTGTGTCTGTGTGTTGGGAGTAATGGCTTCGTAATGAAAACAGCAGGCAGCCAGCCATTGAGTGTCCCTCCTCCTGGTTGCTGACTGATGTCAGTCACTGCCAGACAATAGCCTCCCTGAGGGATGGATGCTGATAAGGATGAATGATTCTTGCACCCCTGTGTGTGTGTGTGCGTGCGTGCATGAGAGAGAGAGAGTACATACCCCAAATCAATTCAGCTTAACTGTAATTTGCTGTCAATCATGCATGAGGTGGAATTGTGCAAATCTGTTATACAAACTTTATATCTGTTGCCCACATTCAAGTATATCAAACAATATATTCTGTTTTCATTAAATCTAAGAAAATAAAAATAAAAATATCACCATGGGTTCACTCAAAAATGTGTTTGCTCAAATACATTTTGGGGACACACAGAACTAACAGCTAACCCACCCACAAGGGAAACCAATATATTTTCACAATCTAAAACCATCCGAAAGATTACTATGTGTGGTGAAAGCATCCATATGCAAGCACAGGTACTGGTATAATTGTATGAAAATGTTTCTATGTCAGTAGATCCGTTCCTGCTATCTGTGTATGATCCTTATATGGAATTACTTTGTAAGAGTGTGTGAGAAGGTTAAAGGCCCTGGTTGTCTCAGGGGAGCACAGTGATATGGTGCCATGCCCCGGAGACTCACAGACAAATTAATTCACTTATTGACACTGCTGACACGTCTCAGTGACTTTGTAAAATGAACAATTGATCAGGCTTCCTCTCTCTCTCTCTATCCCTGCTCTCAGCCTCTCACAATTTTTCTGACTTCTTTTTCTCCTTTCATTCCTTCCTCTCTGCTATTTCCACTGTCTTCAACTCTTTTATCTGTAAGTTGCTCCCTTCCCCTTCCTTTTGGTCCCTTTCTCTTTTCTACACATATCAACCTCTCCTTTTCATTTGACTGGCCAATTGACAGCCGTGGCACGTATGGTAATTAATATAATTACGCACAAGCTGGTCATTAACAGGAAAGGGGACTGAAATAATCAAGATGTCAGTTGTCTGCATATCTGGGTTTCGGTGTGGATGTGCACACACGGCAAGAAAATGTGTGTTTGCGCGTGTGTGAGATAGAAGAAGAGGATGTTTTAGGTGCAGTGAATGTGCTTCTTTACCTGTGTGTGCATTTAATTAAAACAGTCGTGTGAAGGAATCATGGCACCTAGAGTAGGGCCTTGAATGTTTGTCCTGTGCTTTTCTCTGGGTCAAAGTAGTAGCTACAGCTAGAGACTGAAAGCTCATAGAAAATCAAAGCCAGCTCCACATCAAGGTTGTTTATTTTCCATTAATCATAATTTGGGCACAAAATAAAATGAATGGCTGCTGCTCTCAGGGGACTCTCTGTCAGGGCCTTGGTCTGCTTTTGTTTGGCTCCAGGCCGCCATTCAATACCAGCAGCCACAGAAGAAGGGTCCAGTCAGAGTTGGCAATACACTGCAGCACACACTAATACACACATACACACTTTGTTCTTGACTCTTTCATTTTTTTATTCTTTGTACAGAAAGGTGCAGGGATCAGTTGCTTGGTGTGTAGAAACAACATTTTCTTACTCGGCTAGGTCATGCGGTGTCCCTCCTGCCCTTGGTTACGCAGTTCCCTTCTCTATACATTTCTTCTTCTATGGTTTGGGAAAACAAGACATGTGCTTACAGTGAAAGTATAAAGAAAGGGAGAACAAAGCAGGCAAGGAAATATGCAAGAGTTGCTTTCTACTTAAATGAAAACTGTCCTTCATGTTGCAAGCATGCAGGTAGACTGAGTGTATGACTAGTAATTTGGCACTGAATAAAACCAGACTGTGAAAAGCTACTTTATATTTGTTTCTGTGCATGTCAGTATGAATAAAATGTGAAAGTCTGCTATGAAATCATTCTAGCACGAAGGCAGATCAGTAGTGGAGATGGAGAGCTTACTGAGCGAGCAGAACAGTACATGAAGATTGCGCCTCACCATCCTAAATCACAGCCTCTACTTGTTTTTTTCTTTATCACAAAAGCAAGCTATGGCAAGAAGAGGAGTAGCAACACGAGAGAAGCGTCAATACAGCAGATACCTAGTTTGTCTCGAGTGGAGAGGGGAAGAAAAGCTGCCAAAATGGGTGTGGGTGTGTACAGTCATCAGAAAGTGTCTCTTTTTCCTTCCACCTTTCCATCCATCTTCCACTGCTGAGGGACACTGACTTTTAATGGCCTTTTATTGCTTTATTAGAGTGCGGCAGATTTACTGCTCGGTCGTGCCTCTGTCTGTCAGCAGCTCTGAGGAGGATTTCTCTGATCTATGTTGGCTCAAGTTGGCTGTCTAGGTTTTAAATGACAAACTTGTAAAGACGAAACAAGGAACTGGGCCTGGGCCACAGACTTCTTGTGTTAGTGAGCTAATATTTATTAGCCTGTTAGTGTCTGCACTTTATTCCCTTTTATAAAACAAGTAACAGCTTACTCTCTCTCCCTATCACCTACTTCAGTGGAAGAGGATGCTAAAACACTTTAATGAGACTTGCTGGCAATGTGGGAAAGTGACAGGTACATTCAGCAACCATAAAAGCACTCCTGCTCAGATTGTTTAACTGTACAACAGGTGCGATCTATAATGGTGTTTGTATTAATAAAAGTGTAAACCATATGTGTGTGTTTGTGAATGGCGTCGGTATGTGTATACCAGCTTATGAGGGGCTTCCAGACTCCCTGGAGTGACTGGTCGCCTGCTGCAACACATGAAATGCATATTGGGACTCTGATCATTTCTGACTTTCATCTATGAAAGTGAGGGAGTAGAAGAGAGTGAGGGACAGGAAGTAAGATAAGTGCTGAAAAGAGGATGTGAAGGGAAATTGGCAGAGAGAGAATGAGAGCGGAGCCAAAGAGCAACCTTGGAAAGCACGCCAAAGAATAGAGACACAAAAATAGATTCATTCTCTAGCCTGCTGCACATACTGCCCTAAATACACGTATATTTCTTGGTCACCGGATCCTGAGACGATGGCTTGTGCAACAAGGTGGGATTTAGACTTAAGTGCAGCCCGATCAATTGAGCCATAATGGTACCTTAGTGCCAAGGCCATTCTCTAAACCCTGCAGTCAATACCAGTGCTAGGTAATGGTCCTGAATTCAGACTTTTACCCACAGCTCTCTGCTCTCTTTCTCCTCACCTGGCCATTTCAGCAAACATAAGGTCTTCCACTTAATTGCTTGCTGGTTTATTGGAGGAAAAAATACAGTGGAGGAGGTGTGATGCTGCTGATGGATGCTAGTAAACAGATCCAATATTGTTATACATCTTTCAGATGGCTTCTGACCTTCTCCCCCTGTAAAATATTTACAAGAATCATGTGTTATGAAATACTACTACTGTTCATTTGCTGTGTACCTTACAAAGGAACACAGTGCAGATTTTATAACACAATTAAGCACGCTATCATCCCAACTCTACCCAAGATTACACCTAAATATATGTTCGTTATATGTTAATAGTACAAAATACACTAAAACAGTGTAATTTACGAATTTAGGCATCAATTCTGTATACATCGTGGTTAGAATAAAAACAAAACATGTCACAATTTTAAAGATATTCTGAAGTGTGATTTGAGTTTTATGCATGCCTGCCGTGTGTCTCACTCACATGCGTGATGTCTGACATTTTAAGAATGTGTTCTTCATTTATAAGTTGAAGCATAGAGATTGTTGGGGGTTGATTACAATTTGCAGTTGGGGAGCACTGAAGAAAGCAAAGATGCTTATCTGCACACTGATAAATGGAGGGGAGAAACAGAAAGACATGAACACACACATATGTACGGAGGCATGAATACTTTGGAGAGCAAGAGTGAGACACGCAAGGAGGAACAAGAAAGAAAGCAGGAAGAAAGTGAGCTGAGCAAAGGAGGACAGACAAATGCGAAGGGCTATGCCTTATGAATACATACTGCAGTGTTAATTTAAGTTTGTACATTGTGTCTCACTGTGTGTAATAAAGTGCATTTGTGTGTGGGCACACACCCGCTCTATCTACCCAGCGACCCAGAAGAAATGGCAAGGAGCAACACGCCGTATTGGTTTTAGAGCTGGAAGAAGACAAATATATAGAAGCAGAACATTACACACCCTAACTGAATGATAATACTGTGCATATCGGCAGAAATCTGAAACGCTTCACATAAGATTCCATTGGGCTTTGTGCTTTTGCCCGTTTCATTTTCAATATCTTTCCGCCTTAGGGAGATGCACTTTGTTTTACACTGATATGCTTTTTGTCTGCTTGGTCTTTGTCTGGGCAGAGAAAATCAGCATACTGAGATGCTGGTGTGATGCCTGTGCGGTCTACAATCTTATTGTCTTTCTTTTTCTTTTTTTTTGTAGTGTTTTTTGCGCAGAGACCACGTTACTGTATCTGGCATCTCTACTTTTCTGTTTTGTTTGAATTTCATATTCCATTTAAATTGTTTGAAATTCCAAATAAACCTCTAGAATCCATTGCAGAAAACTATTCTTGTAAAGTAAAAAAAAAAAAAAAAAAAAAGACTCTCATGAATTCAAACATCCATCCATCCATTTTCTTCCACTTATCCTATTCAGGATCACGGGTGGGGGCTGGACCCTATCCCAGCTGTCATAGGGCAAGAGCCAGTCTGTCACAGGGCTAACACAGAGAGACAGACAACCATTCACGCTCACATTCACACCTACAGCCAATTTAGAATCACCAATTAACCTAACCCCACTTCCTTGGGTACTCAAGGAACCCTGAGTACCTGGAGAGAACCCATGCACACACAGGGAAAACATGCAAACTCCACACAGATGGCCCTGGCCAGATGGTGGATTCAAACTCAGGACCTTCTTGCTGTGAGGCAACAGTGCTAACCACTGCACCACCATGCTGCCCCTGAATTTAAGCATATTCTACAAAATTATAATAATAGAAACACTACACAGCACTCATGCTAAATAAATTATTTTTTAAAAAAGATTAGCAAAGAAATACAAGCCAGGCACACACCCCAGGTTTACAGATTGTTTTTATGTAACTGGTCACAAGGATGCATCATCGTCACCACATCACTTGGCTTTCAGTGCTGTATGTTCAAGTTCAGTCTTTATTTAGCTAATCAAATAAACCTACACATGCAATATAAATATATATTTTATAAATACATTTAAAACCCACATAAAGATCCTACATAGAAAAATGTACATATCCATTTCACAGTCATTGCATCCCACAGTATAGTGTTGGACAGACAAACAGCATCTTCAAACTTGCAGTAGTGTAAGAGGAAAGGCCTTGGGATCATAAAAAATTTAAAGTACAGATCATAATGTGAGACTGCGCTCATTTAATTTTTATGTTAATTTCATCACGCTTATTTTGATTGCGTTACTTTATGTGTTAATAAAATTTGTTCAACAGTAAGAAAGCTCAGATGGCAGGCTGTTGTTAGCTGCTAAGAAATTCTTGCTCTAAACCACTATGTTTAATGGATTGCCATCATCCTTAGGCGACTGGTGAGGCAAAAATCTGTCTGTCAGTCAGTTTGATGGCTAATCTATCCTGTCAATCTGAAACAGACTTCAACAGATACAAGTCTCATTCTTGTTTCTCATTCACTTTTAAAAATCTTATTTAATACTATATCATATTCACGAAGCCTGGCTATGAACACTGTTACATACAAAACAGGCGACACTGAGGTTATCAAATAATGATATGCCTTCTATTCTTCAGTTCTGTTGAGCAGGACCTTCCTGTGCTGCCCTGACAAATGATATAATCTGTGAGTGACAAACAGCAAAGTGTCAGGCAAGGTTATTATAGTTAACTAAAACTAACTAAAAACTAAAACTAGATGTGAAAAAACATTTTAGTTAACTAAAATAAAAACCAAAAAAAAAAACAAAAAAAAAACTACACTTTTGAAAAACTAACTAGCATACAATATTAATTAAAAAGACTAAAGCTGACACTGAAACTAGTACAAACTAAAAAACAAACATTTTCAAATAATAAAAACTAAACTGAAACAAGCAAACCGACTCTGGAAAGTAAATGAAACTAAACTGAATCAACAACAAAACGTCAAAACAAAATGAAAATAAAAAATAATTAGAAAATACAAAACTTTAATAACTCTGTACTATATTGCTGTGTAAATCTCTATTTGTGAAACTGTTTCAATTCATTTTAACATCTCAAAGATAACCATATTAATGTGACTGTATTATCTAATGGCAACTTCCAGGGCTAATAAATAAAGACAAGTCATTTCTGAGTCATTTCCCACAGGCTCCTGTGTTAAAATCCCTAATTTAACAACTTAAAAAGCATGTTGGCCTCTATAGATAGCTTCCCCTTCATAACAACTGTGGGTGAATTTTTACTTTTTATAACTCATCTATTTGGAAACTTGTTATGACATAGGCAGCTGTAGTCCATAGCTGTCTGCTAGGTCTCACATTAAAGTCACTGAAATGAACCTCTCTTTTGCATAGTGGCCTCCTTTTGGTGTAATATTAATATAATTAACTGGCAAATAATATGGCTTGCTGTTTGGTAAAGACTGTCCAAGAAGTTTGTGTTTAGTGAGTGAAATGTTACTACTTTATTTTTATTAGTCTGTTACTTAGCACTAATTATGTGAGTCTGTGCATTACATACATATAGTTTATGGATGCAGCTTGCTAACCAAGCTTTGGTAGCATTTGCAGAAAATGTAGTATTCCACCCTCTCATCCAAATATGGTCACTTCTGGCTCCAAACGAGCAACATGTGCTGTGTTTGAGCCTTCAAAACCAATGGGTGACACCATGTTCCTCCATGGTGATCTTTTTATATATAGTATTACCTCACCTTGAGAAATGTTTTGAGTCTTATAGAGATTTGGAATTACAAGGGGTGTTCTGGTACACAAAATTCAGATTTGAGCAGTGGCATTCCATCAGGGTAAGCAAGGCAAGTACTGTTTGCCCAGTGAAATCTAAAAATAGACATCAATTAAAACAAACCAAAGTGACAGCAATCTCTTTCCTTACATCTCAAACAGTCCCATAAAGCATCTCCCATTTTCCATTTGCATCCATTCTGTAAAGTACTGCCTTCTTGTGGCCCCAGTTGGCTGTTGTGTATATCTCTGGAAGCTACCTGGACTCTGAGCAATTGGAGTCTATAGTGTCTGTTATTTTCATGGTGTGTCCTTGTCCCATTAACAAACAGAGAGTCCAGGCCAAATAGGAAATATCATCATGTGCAGGCTTCAGCTTTTTCAGATTAGTATGTGTGAGATGTCTCTGCTTGCCTTTCTGTAAAAGTTACCACAAGCCACTGCATTTAAGTATGTACCAAGATGTACATGCTTAATAAAACTGCAGATGTTTCCACCAAGCTTGCATGGTTAAGTTGCTAGCATGCTACAGCTGGTAAACAGCAATTAGTGCAATGCTTAAACTTTCTGGGTGGAACTCTGTTTTAGTAGTTCAGTATATATTTAAGTAACTATTTGGATCAAGAGGAAGTATATTCAGGATGAAATATGTGCCACTACACTCCCAGTATTTAAGCTAATGGTTGGAAATTTGTGCAGACAAAAATCACTGAATTACATGTAATTTGAAGAAAGTTGTTGATAAGATACCGTACAACATTAGCTTTCCTTCAAACTTCAGTCTAACATTTAATCTCCTTTAGCTTTATTTACAAACTCTTGAAGGAAATAACCACCTTTTTTCATCAGCTAAGTGCTCAGCTAAGCTACCAACTAGCTGCTGATTTTGGCAGTCTTCTATGAAAGTTTGGTTTCAGGAACACAGCAAAAAATGAGCTTATCTGAGGTTTTTCAGTAGTTTTCAGCTCACTGCTACAGACGGAAATGATGCACATGACAGCCGTGACTAACCAAAACAGTGACGTTGTGGATGGGATACCAAGAAAGTGAGCTCAAAGATTCCAAAATGCTCTGTAAAACTTGGGGAAACTAAAGAGTTGGACGTTCTGGTCTATGTCAGTGCTATTCACAAGAAACGTTGAATTTTAATCCAATGTCAGTATAAATACTTTGACACACTGCATGGCCATTTACTTATATATTATATTTTTGCAGGTTTCAAAGATCATTTCATACACAAGCCATCCTACTAAAAGACCACATAAACAGAAAGATTAATCTCGTTGGTCCTGGCACTGGTACTGAAACAGCAACATAGCACACACACATAATAATTTGATTACATACAAGTCCACTAAAACATTACTCTGAGTTGTTTACATGGGGACACTTATTAATATTCCTGTTTCCATGCTACAGAGGGCAGTGTGATTAATGGATGTGATACCTCCTCCACAGCATTACAGTTTCTCTCCGGTCCTCAACCCCAAACCTGATCATGCTGCACTGCTTCTGTGATACCCTTGAGGCTATCTTTGTGCAAACACCATAATTAAACTGTGCTTTGAGTCACTCTTATTCAACAAAGGGGGGAAAGACAAGCCCATCTGTAAATGGACTAGATTGCACCACAAAATACCCAGGAAGTCAGAAGCCTCAAAAGTGTTATAATAGCATTAGTGTTAATCGTCTGAGGTGTAAGTCAAAATGGACTTTTTTTAAAAAGTCAAAGTTTTTGATCCGTGTCAGTTAGAATGATTATTTTTTTGTTCCCTGATTGCCAAGACTTGGGAGAGCACTTAAATAAAAACAAAAATTACATATTCTGATTGCCTAGGGTTAGAGCTAGGGTTAGGATTGGGGTTGTCACCTTATTTGACAACTGCTTTGTGCAGAAAGATTTTAACATGTCCTGGCATGTTAAATTAATATATATATTTTTTAAAATATAAATATCCAGAGAGAGACAGACAGCCATTCACTCTCACATTCACTCCTACACCCAATTAGAATCAGCAGTTAACCTAATATTCGTGTGTTTGGACTTTGGGTTGAAGCCTGGAGAGAACCCACACAGGCACAGGGAGAACATGGGTGATTTTGTGGCCTGCGTAAATAAACGCTATAGCATTTATTTTGCATTTGAATTAGAATTTTTAAAGTAGGTTAGTTCAAAAATAATAACACAAATAACACAAAGTTATGTCAGTGCTCGTTGTGCATAGGAAATATAAATTTGGAATTGTGCTGGATGATGGGAGATGCTTCACATCTTCTTCAAATGATGCAGAGACGTGCCTCTACCTCTGTGACATCTGTGGCATCTCGCTGGGGTAAAGCTCAGAACGAGAAGATGTGTAATCAAACAGTTTAGGAGTGTTCACATGCTGAGAGAAGAAGGACAAACATTTGTTTGCAAAATATTCTTGATTAAAATTAGCATTGGCCTTGACAGATGGGGGGCTTGGATTCTTTTAAATATATCTTGGTGTCTTTTTCATCCCTCAGCAATAACTGAGAACACAGCATCTCTTTGTGATATTTTGACTGGAACTGACTCCACACTCTAAAACTCCAGTAATAACAACAACAACAACAACAACAACAATAATAATAATAATAATAATAATAATAATAATAATAGTAATAATATATCAAGTGATACAACCAACTGCTGCACAGACAGAACAACCTTTGTGGTGACAAGCTTAAACAGTAAGCATACCTTTATAGGAGACATCCATGTGATCTTCAGTGGTTCTGTCTATTAGGTTTTTATTCCTTTTTTTTTTTTAAATAAACATAGCTCAGCACCGTCCGTATCTTTCCCCTTGTCACGACCTGCATTTTTAGAGAATAACATGAAATATATTCATGCACACTTTGTAATAATAAAAATGAGCACTAATTGAGGTCAAGCCAGTATTTACTTATAATGTGAAAAAACAAAGAATAACTTTTGCAAGGTTATTATATAAAAGTATTCTCGTACACTCACTCTGAATCAGAAGTTCTTTATCTTGAAACTTTAATGTAAACTTCAGTTTACGGCTTACTTCTCTATGTGCACAGTGCTCTTCTTGATAGAGAACATGAAGGCAGAACAGGAGGAAACCAATAAATGCCGGCAAATGTTTATTACAAACTTAGCATGACTAAACAAAGGCTAAGTCCTTGTTTTTGCATCCTGTATCTGTTGCCAAAACTTTGCTTGTGAAAATACTTTCCCAGAGTCTGATGAAATTAGTAAATATACCATAGATACAGGTGGTTTTGTTGGCTACAGTGAGGATTGTGATGTATACAGATGTTTTCATGCATTTCTGAGAGTTATTAGGCAATTATTGCAAAAATGGTAGGAAGCAGATGTGTGGCCATCCCACCTTTTTTTGGTGATGATGTCATAGCCAGAATATCTGTCTGATATTTGCAAGATATAGAGAACACCACTTCACTCATCTCTTCTAAAATAATGAATAAATAACTACAACAATGCTATGTAGTGCTAAGAAATGTCAACACTACCAATAATCACCAGAGATTTTTTGCACAGACCCATTCAAAAAATTCTTTCTGGCATAAAAATTAATACTGGAAATTCTATTCAACAAAACAGATACTGTTGGAATAACCTTACTACAGTGCTGTGGTGTGTTACAACTACACCAATAACACCGCCTATTGCTTTCCAGCCAAAACTAACCAGGGTGTACCCCACCTCTCGCCCTGTGACAGCTGGGATAGGCTCCAGCTCCTCCCACGACCCTGAGTTGGACAAGTGTTTAAGAAAATGGATGGATGGATGCAAATTGAGATTTTTCTCTATCATTGTTTGAGAAGCTGCTTGCTTGTATGACTTATAATTAATTTGACTAAGAAGGTTAGCTAACTTTTTACTGTCTTTGAAGGTTTCTCAAAGAGAAAGAGTTGAGGAGGCAGCGGGTGGTAGGTGTAAGAAGGGGAAGTTTTTCTGCATTGAAAGCATTTCAAGCGAGATTGCTCTGACAGGAGAGATCAGACTGTGTGAATTAGAGATGGAGCTAAGAAATCTATCTATCTTTGGTTTCCCGATTCATCTCCAAAGAGCAGGTGTATCAGTACGCTATAAGAATTTGATAGCTAGTCAATGTCATACTTTGCTGAAAATATTTGTTGTTGTTCTGAATGTTTGGGAATCGATACTGTATTGTATATAACACTGTGAGATACTTCAGTCTGTTCAAGTTATTGAACCACTCTCTCACTCACTACTAGTTATTCTGTGCAAAATGTTTGTCTTCCAGTAAAACTCTGCAGAGTGTGCAAAAGATAAAATAAGGTGATAAAAATATGTTTACAGTCCAGTAACTTGAATCTTAGGTCAGATGAACGAAGCGGACATTGTTCATCTGAATGATATCCCTGCAAAAAATGGACTCCAAGACAAGCATGTGTACATTGATTCCCAGTACATGCAGGTATTCCTGCTGGCTTCACAGCTTAAACACTGACACAATGGCTGAAAGCAATGAGGTGACAATACATGCAAGCATTGTTTATGTAAAAAATAAATAGAAAATAGAAAAATCAGGTAGTGGTTCTGACATAAAAAAAAAGGATATTGTTCATGGAGATCCTTTCAGCTAACACAAAAATGTGCTTTTAGATGATTGACAGACTTTTTGACATAATGACCAGCTGCAGTCCCCATGCCAGAGGGTTCAAAGCTCCCCTGAGGTCTTTGAACTGGACTGAGAGAGGAGGGATTTTGATGAGAAGCAGGGAATACTTGATCTCACTCTGGTTTGTTGATGAAAGATGGCACACCCCTTCACTGATCAAAGAGATCTTTTAAAATTGTGAAGCTTCTGTTGGTATGATGAGTCCAGGACATATTGCAGGTACATATATCTTATTCTGTTCTATAGTTTGGATGTTCTGTTTTCTTGCTCCAGTCCTTCTGGTGTCTATTATTTTGTTTCTATTAGAAATCTTCTCTGTTCAGTGGTTTGAAGTTCATGGAACTGTGTTCATATTTTCAAGCTTTGTTCTGTTCTTGTATTGTTTTTCATGTCTTTCATGCCTATAAAATATATATCTATATCTATCTATCTATCTATCTATCTATCTATCTATATCTATATCTATATATCTATCTATCTATATATATATATATATATATATATATATGAAGCTCTAATATAGACACTGATTCATACTCCTAAGAAGCCCCCAGTAATTTTGCAATGCATGTTCACCAGTCACTTCTTTACCAGGTGAAGATAAAGGTAAAGGTAGGTAAAGGTGGATAGATGTGGAGCTCCTTGGATTTCAGCCGTAAATGTTTTCCCAAAAGTCATTTTGGGTTTTTAACAACTTTCTGTCATTTCTGTCATTTTCCACTCACTAAACTGCACCGCAAATCAGCAAAGAAAAGTTTTATTACTGGAGCCATCGACTTTTCAACTATTCTGTCACACTGTACTGTGTATATATCTCATAGATATATTTGTAAATACATATATATATATATATATATATATATATATATAAATTACCTAGCATTATACAGGAAATAACAGTAAATAACCCTTAAGAACATCTGTTTGTTATGGGGGTGTCATCATTGATATTGACAGCCTGATGTTGGTGATTTCTAAAGCCTAATTTAGACTTCTGCAGTGAGTCTTTGTAGAGCTTAAGACGTAACCTACGTAAGTGGCCGACATCGTTGCTGGCATTTATGCTTGTGCATGGTGCATTATGTGTTAATTACCTTGTGGTCGTGTCCCGGTGTTTTAACATGCAGTGCTGCCACAGTAGAAACAAATAAAATGCTGGAACTTTTTTCCCCTCCTGGGTCCTCGCTCTTTGCTGTAGTCAGTTTATTTCAGGGGAAAATATATTTGTCCCTCTAGTTTTTCCACTTCTTTGTACATTCCCTCACGTCCGTTCCGATAGTTTCAGCAATCTCCCTTTAGGAATTTGCTGACATTTGTGAGTCCTTATACTGATGGTGTGATTATTATTCCTTATATTGAGGTGATGAGCATTATTCTCTGACTGATAAATTTAAAAACTGCGGCAAAAAAGTAGCCAGAAATGCACAGGAGGAATCGACGGTACTGAACAGGTAAATCACAGTAGTTGCAGGCTGCATTGATGCGACGTGTAGTTACATTTCTAGGGAGGTGCACATCAGGTTACGTTGTAGGTTACACCGCAGGTTTTCAGAGGGGTTTGTGGTTAAAACGTAGCTATGCAGAAGCATAAATCGCCTGTAACAGTTACAGTTCAGCAGTGCATCTGTACCTACAAATTCATCACTTACACACATGGGTTAGGATGAGAGCACATTTCTTTTTTTTTTCTCCTTTTTTTTTGTTGCTTCTGTCCTTATGTGTGTCTTCCACACCACATTGCATTTGCATTCCACTTTCCTTAAAATTATGCGGAAAGTAAACAACTGGAAAACTGGGGGAAAAAACTGCTCCAAACAAAAGAATAATAAGCCTGAATTCCAGATTCAATTTTTTTTTTTAATAGTACTTAAAGATTAACTGTTTACATTATTTCAAAGTGACTAAACTGTGACCTGGATTACAAGAAAAAAAATACAATGATAGGGATGTATAAAAGTATTAATCAATGGAGCCAAGCCAAATCCATGCATGAAAAATCTGAGTTTTTACAACTCCTTCTGAAGTGAATTGTCATATGCAATTCACTCCATGAGCACCTAACATTTATACAGACTCCTCTGTTGAGGATTCAGCTGAAATTATAGACTAGGAATCTGAGTAACTGGAGAAAATGCACATCATAAATCTGCTGAGAAATGTACATTTGTTGTTCTATTTGGCCAGAAACGAATAAAGGCAGCTCCACATACACTCATATGTGTTTAAGGGGCAGTATTGGCCAGCTTAATATGACAAATGCATTGACATAATATTATCAAATGCTGTGTGGCCACAGTCACCATTAGCTGTGACTTTAACCTCAGGCTGGATGCTGTTTTAAGTTAGACAGCTTCCCAAGATGAGTGACGGGTTCTGGCATGTAAACCTGCCCAACCGAGGGGGTAGAAGGGCGGAACTAACGCCGCGATGAAGCAAATTAAAGCTATCCATGTAATATGATGCTGAGCACATTTTGTCTGTTAAATTGAGTAACATAAAAGGGCATGACGGATACTGAAATTACACACTGATTACGGTTTTTACTGTTTTGAGCAGGGGTGTCAAACTCATTTTAGTTTGTGTGCCACATACAGCCCAGTTGGATCTCAAGTGGTGTTAGACAAGGGAAAGCACTCAGTAAAATGAATGAATGAATGAATCAGTGAACACCTAATTTTCCCCTTTCTTTTTTTTTTTTTTATTATATTCATTTACAAAACAAATGTTCAACAGCCTGAGGTTCCTCAAGAAGAATAAGTGTAATATATTTGTTTTTTCCCATTCAGCAGGCTGCTGTCATGTACATGCATCACAGTGGTTTTACAAAAACCCAATTTAGTGTATTTTGGAACTAAACAACAATAATATTTTACTTCTTCCAAAAACCTTCCTAGGTTTAGAAATACTTTTAATTTTCTCTACATTTTCACTGCTGCATAGTAATCCCAGCATCATCAAACCAGGAACAATAGTGCACTTATTGAAAAGAAAATGTAATTATTAATGACTTCTCTGCAATTTATAGACTTTGCAAAACCATAGGCTACACTGAAGCCTTTTGAGTGGCCAGTTCACTTTGACTGTAAGCCGTAGAAAAGTGCCATATAACTACTAGTCAATTTATGATGTGACATGAGTGACAGGCCACAGCCAGCCACACCCAGCTGTGATGTAACAGTGCACATCAGTATAGCAAGCTCAAACAGGCAGTAAAACTTTGCTTTTCAGCCTGGTGTTACACATTTAAAACCTACTATGTAGATTTTTTTGTATCAATGTCAATAAATCCACCATGCATTTTCTGTGTTAGCTGCCTAGTTAATAAAATGTCATTATAGTCTTATTTCTTCATTCTTTTTTTTTTCAGCCAATTTAAACAACAACATGTAAGGTGTGGCACAGGAAACCAGAGAATATTTGACATTTATGATTAAATTAACATGAGTTACTGATTTATTAATGAAATAATTGCAGATTATTGGGCAGCGCGGTGGTTAGCACTGTTGCCTCACAGCAAGAAGGTCCTGAGTTTGAATCCACCATCTGAAGAATCAATTGAAGCTCCTACATGTAAATTATTTATATTTGGTAAATCAGTGTTTTAGATCCTACACAGAGGGGCTTTCATGTATTTAAAGTTGTTTTTTTTTAAATTTAAAATAATAAATTAAATAAATAAAATCAGTTAAAGTCTCAAGTGTTGGATTTTGTTATTTTGTAAAAATGTTCATGTAAAACTTACTGCAGTTTACGTGTTGTTTTATGGGTTTTTACTGCTAGATGTGCTCTGTTTGCTAGAGTATCTTTATTAATACCATCAGTGGCACTAAAATCAGGGCTTGTATTCACAAACATTCTGAGAATCCTTTCAAAGAGCTCCTAACTTAGCCTAAACAAATTAGCAGGGACTCCAGTCTGATTTAGGAAAATTCCCAGAGCAACACTGAGAAAGAACGTGATGAGAACTTTTATTAATTTTATTAATCAGGACAAGTGGTTGAACCCGTTGCTAGCTATGCTACATTCTTTCAAAACATGTGACTGGTCAACTGGTTAAACAAAATACAGTAAAAAAAAATAACTGGCATAGAGCACTGAGTGTCAATAGGCCTAATCATAATTTACTCCAATGAGACATGTAAACTTAACGTTTAGTGCTAACCATACCGACCACTGTGGTGTAGAGGTCGCTTCACAGGCAGATGGTTTCTGATTCGAACCCGGCTGGGGCCTTTCTGTAGAGTTTACATGTTTTCCCTGTGCCTGTGTGGGTTTTATCTGAGCACTCCGGGTTCCTCCCACAGTCCAAAGACATGCATGTTAGGTTAGTTAGTGATTCTAAATTGATCATGGATGTGAGGTAGATAAAGTGCTTGAAGCATCTACAATAAAGCACAGTATGAATCTATCCCCTTTGCTGCTGTAATAATGTGAATCTCCCAACTGTGGGACTAATAAAGGCTATCTTATCTTATCTTATGGTTAAATGTGGCTTGTAGTCTAAAGCACTTGAGTGGTCAGTAAAACTAAGGCACTATATAAATGTAAGTACAATATATGATGTAATTATGAGTAAATTAAATATTAAATATTAATTAAATACAAATTGGAAGCCATACTTAAGCATAGTTTGAAAACTCAGCCCTACCTGTGCATTAGCCCACTCCCATGATCAGAGTTGTTAATATTTACTTGCTTACATTTATTTAACATGTTTTAATAGTAATCTATGTGATATTAACAATGAAAATGGTTCAACTTTCATCAGTTACATGAACAGCACTGGGGAAGCCCACTTTGTATGTATGCTCCTTTTGAAAATCTGTGGAAATCCAGAACAACATGAGACTGCGTAAGCACTGTAAGTGATTGTGTGATGGCTCTACTGATGAAGTTTGCCTTTTACAGTTTAGAAATATTTTAGTGTTGTGATGATCACTTTCATTTCTGCTGTTATTGCGTTGGGTAGGTAATGTGAGCTTATCTCTAATGAGATCGACCGCAAACATTATCCCCGCATGATCTAACCTGCAGCATTTCATTAACTCACTGTCTTTCTGCGCTTGTACAATATTTCTCTCTTGTCTTTGTAGTTCTGTTTGTTAAGAACTGGAATACACTGAAGACATGCGTCTGTGCACTTGAGTTGTGGCTTATTTCTACAGTTACGTAGCCACTCATGTATGATGGAATACATTAGTGAATTATAACTGACCACACAATCAAATGTTGGACTACATGAATAGCTCATAAAGTCATATATCATCTCCACCCATCTCCTTCAGCAACTGCAGACTGTAGAAAACAGCAGTGACTGAATTCACTGTGCTGCTCACATGTATACAGCCAAGGCTAGAGTCCAACACCAGTTCCTTGATAGGCATCAATACATGTAATTGTTTAACATCAGTGTCCCACAATAATAAGTAGAAAAGAAGTACCTTAAACAAACAAAATAACACAATATAGATCACAACATTTGCAGCTGACAGCTTTGTCCATTCAGTTTCTGTTTATTAGCTCTCTTGCAAGTCATGCCTTAGAGATAATTGGATCCTCTAAAGCTTAAAAAGATAAATTCACCAGATTATTCAAACTACAAACATTCTATTTCCTCACATAGTGGCAGCACCTTGTTCTGGTGCGCTGAAGCAACTCTACACTTTGTCTTTCTGCCATTTTTCACTTTCACTCTAGAAACTTTTAAGTCTCTTAAAATGCTTTCTCTCAGCACCTGACAGTTTTTCACTTTATGAGCTCAATTAATCTACTCTCTAATATGTTTTGTGAGTAATCTTTACCAGGATTTAATCTGAACCTTTAGAGGAAAATCTTTGAAAACATCATAATTCTAAGAATTTCATAGAATTTCTTCACTAGGAGCCCAGAACTTTTAGATCCTACTCATGTGCACCTACAACAGTAAGGGACTATTTAAAAAAGAGTTATTTCCTCAATAATAGACATAGATTGTTAGAAGGAGCTGATGTCAGGGATTTAGGACCCAGTGAGGTGTTTTCAGACGACCCATATGAACCTCCAGGAAACCTATGAATAATTTAAAGCCTCCACGGGTTTTATGTAACTACAGCTACTCTGATGGTATATGTTAAGGTTTCAAGAGACTGCCTTTGCTGTTAAATAAAACCACTGATTTATTTATGTTGATTTGATATCAGTCACTTCATCAGCGGATTGTTTGAACACATAATTAGTCAAGTGAATCCATCTGTTAAGGCGTGGATAAGTTGGTGCAGCTGTCTAATTTTTACAGCTATCGTTCATGCCTTCTACTCTATTAATAACTGTGATATGTATATCAGACTCAGTATGTGTGAGAAATAGGAAAAAAACATTTCCAAGGCTTAGACCTATATGGGATTGCAATTTGACTCACCACTGTTCAGTAGCACTTAAAAAGTCAAAGATTTTTTAATCATCGCACATTTAAGAAAACTTGGTGTTATCTCCAATACCTAGAGTGTGGACTTTATAGTTCACATGTGTAATGTTCTCTTTAAATGCTAAACACTGACTAGTTAATGCTGTTCATTTCCTCTTCCATCAGTTATGCTCATTGCATATCATTTTGAAAGCGGAAATTGATGCATATTTCATGTTCATTAACTCAAATTAGGCTCGGCTTGTTCATCAGCATTCTCACGTCAGTAAGTGCCTGCTGCCATCGCCACTCTTTACTGACTGACAGTCCAAACCGCCCCTCCTTTTCTCAGCCTCTTTCATTATCCATGCCACTTTGTTATCTTCCATTTCCTTTTAAGGGAGTTAGAAAAATTGCAAGCCATTTTATCTTGACTTACTATGTCTCTGGGTGGTGATTGGTTACCTTTCGCCACAGTCATTTCACTTAACTGCCCGTGGCGCTGCCAGGCCAAGTGAAATCTCCTTTATACCTGCTTGCCCAAGTGGATTAACAATTAGAAGAGCCTGAGGATGTCCTCGCAGTAGCCCATGGCTTAGGCCCACCTTATATCAGTAGTAAACGCAAAAGCTCAGATAAGGGCGGTCTTAACGGGAAGGCTTTGTCCTGCCTCAGTAATAGACAGCAACATTGTGTATTGGATTAGAGCGGCTAATCAGAGGAGGAGATCAGTGAAGAATTGGAATGTTATTGATTAGGACATGGGCCCTCAATGCCACAAGGAGCATCTGATAACATCTCTTATTTACCAACTAGCCTGATGAATCACTAGGCTCTGATAAAGCTGACAATGCCCTTGAGTTCCCCAGCAACAGACGCTGGGGGGGGGGGCATTGTATATCTGCAATGTGCAGTGTAACACCTGAGGACAAGCAATCCTGTAAGCCATGTGCATACCTGCTGATTGCACTTTTTATAGATTATTCTCATCCCATCTATAAAAAAAAATGTTGTCAGCAGCTGTTTGCACATTACATTTTAGCAAGATCATTTGAATGTCACTTTGAAGTCTGAATGTTAGCAAACATGATCCAATGTACCACCACTGTACATTCTGCTTGTGTGATTGTAAACGTCAGGGTTTAGTGTGAGTCAGTCAACCTTTCTATTTAGCTTAGGACCAAAATTCAGTCATACAGAAGAAGAAAAGAAAATCTATCATGGAGGAAACGGAGATACCTTTTCCTCCACCCACAGTAGCCTCACTGAACCAGAATGCAATGCAGCCACTAGGCAATTGGCATTTTGAGCAGGGGTCAGGCTGCAGACACACCCCAGTGTTCACAGACAGCTTGGCTCATGAGAAACAAAATACTGTATTTATTTGCTCACAAACCCATCTAAGATTGAAGGCAACAAGCTTAAAACCCAGTGGTTGAAAGGCATTCTGGGAACTGTAGAAGAAAAAGTAGATATCTCTTCATCACAAACTACTCCTGGAACGCCCTCAGTGGATCGCAGAGTAATGAGATATATCAGTGTAAGAGGGAGTGCTGGACAGTGTGGACTTTTTAAGGTATTTAGACATATTTTCACATTTGATGTGGGATGAGACATTACAGTTTATTTTGATATTGTTTAAAGTTGCATTCTTCAGTAAAGTCATGCCAGCATTTCCATCTCTCCTCTCTTTCCATCTCTGTGCAACTCTGGAAACCCCACTCACTCACAAGTTCTCCTTATTACTGCCAAATTAGCAACTTAGCCATAAGTTTAGCAACCTTTTTGACCAGTTTAGCAACTTTCTTCTTTGGAAATGCACATCTTTTTTTGATGAGAGTTTCCAGAGGTCTTGGCTCTTTAGTCACTATCTCATACTCGTTTTGTTGCCTGAAACAGAAATGTTTTCTCATTTTTTTATCAGTTTCTGAATCATGAAAGCACTTGCTTTGCTGTTGACTATAAACGTGAATATTTGCTTGTATTAAAGTCATACTTGGAGTATTTATGATGCATATGATAGCAGTCACTTCATCAGAGGACTATTTGGACACATAATTAATCAAGTGAATCCATCTGCTGAGGTTTGGATGAATTGATAAAGCAACGGTTTTTACAGCAATCTTTCACGCTTCTACTCTATTAATAACGGTGACATATATCTGAGACTTGAGAGTGGAAGAAATATGAAGGGAGCTATATGAAAAGAATATTACCAAGGCTTAGACCAATATGGGATTAGGACTTGATTCAACAGTGTTTGGGTGTCAGTCTGTAAATCCTTTAGTGGATTCTGCCTAACCCTGCCATAAGAAAGGAATTTCATTAGTCAGGCATTCAGTAGGAAGTTCAAGTGTCCCATGATCATCGCGAGAATGAAACTCTAAAGGAGAATATATAGAATAGCATCAGGCATCTGCTACATTCTCTGAAATTTGGGTAATGTTGAAGTCCATTTTCAGCAAGAATATTTGAATGTTACTTTGAAGACTGAAAGTTAGCAAAACCGATCTGACATACCACCATTGTGTATGCATAAGACTCTGGTGGAGGAGGAGAGTACCATGATTGCACACTCTGAGATTCCTCTATGATGCCTCCAAGATTGCAGGTACTAACAAATACCTACCACAAAGTAATGAAAGTTGTTAAAGAAAATGATAGATTGCTTTTTTACACAGTGCTTCCTAACAAGAAGCTTGTTAAAATTGTGAGCATTGAGTGGCTTCAGTATTTTTTTTTTCATGTCCTGCAGATTCTCAATGTTATTTTGTGAATTTAAGTCTTTGGCTGTCCATGTTTCTCCACTATAAAAATCTACTGTAGTGACTGAGCAGACAGCTCAGCTTGCAAGATACACACCACAGTGATGAATGCAGCTTTAACAGTGCATGTAAAACAGTAATGGAAAGCTTAACTTTGGAACTTAAGTTTCTGATCAACATGACCACGGTAGGAAGGTAAATATACAGTATGCCCTTGAAACATCCTATCTTCACAAACTTGTTTGATGCCATTCACTGTAACAGAAACCAAGAATTTCACATGATTAAGATTCACGTCAGCCTCAGGAGATTAGTAAATGGAGTGTAGGTGGGTTTTTCTCAGCTCCATCCCCTGAAGTAAACTCCGTCCTATTTCCTATTGTGAAGCAAGCCTCAGCATTTTCTCTCACCGTTGCCGTGAAAGCCTCCCTGTCTCACCAAATCTGGGAGACGCTCAGCAGGGGGCCCCGCTGGGAGAGCTGACTGATCTCCCGGGTGCTGGGTGTAAACTGGTCCCCTCCCACCCATATGTCTGGGACGGCGGGGGAGCCGTCACTCATCTGCACTAACTCTCATGGCGCTTTCCAAAGTGTGATTAGTGTGAGAGG
This sequence comes from Paratilapia polleni, assembly GCA_015106735.1. NCBI lineage: Eukaryota > Metazoa > Chordata > Actinopteri > Cichliformes > Cichlidae > Paratilapia > Paratilapia polleni. The sequence goes on along the minus strand of VUQI01063342.1, from coordinate 4,323 downwards.
AAATCGGCATCCACCTGGTTCCATCGGGGGAAAACTCTTTATCCTTGTTTGTTCTAAAAGAGGAGACGTGTTTATGCTGTTAGGACTTGCACAGTCTCCTTTATGTGATTTTAATTGAGGCAGTTAAGCCTCCCTTGGAGGAATCTGGCTATTAAGCACTTGGTGTTGCACACAAACATGTTTCCATATAGAATCCCGGTGTTTAATAGTTACCCGTGGAGCAGACGGAAAGGGAAGGGGCGAAGAAACCATTGACCTTTTTTTTTCCAGCGTGGAGTGTGGAGTGTGAATGTTATCATTGGTGAGCAGCGAGCGGACAAAGCAGAAGCTGTATCACGTGTATGTGTATGTGTGTGAGGGGGCTTGGGCGGTTAAGCATTTTTCTGTGTGTACATATTGTCTGTGGGGTAGACGTTTGTATGAGAGTTAATGTGCATTGTGTGTGTGTACAGCAGTCCGTCTGTCTGGGTGCATTTGTTATTTGTAGTCCCTGTGTAACACAGAGAAAGAGTATTTTCTGTGAACGGGTGTGCATATTGTGTGTGTCCTGGGGCATGTGTTTGCACATAGTTATGCACATTTTGGTGCATACAGTTATGTGTTTATTACAGTGTAGTAAGAACACTTTTTTCTCAGAGGGCCACACTTACTTAAGTGAAGGGCCACACAGTGAACAATTAAATTGAAACATGACACACATGGCTCTGAATCATGAATTTTCATAGCCATAACAGTGTGTCAGCCTGGTATGTTCCCATATAAATCACTCAACACTGCATTACCAACTTTTATTTTATTTTATTTTTTAAAATAATTGCTATTAAAGTGTAATTCTGCATCAATAAGTGATGCAGTTATTCACGGAGTTCCCCAGGGTTCTGTGTTTGGACCAATACTTTTCACATTACACATGCTTCCCTTTGGAAATATTATTAGAAAACACTGCATACATTTTCATTGCTATACAGACGAAGCCAGATGACACAAATCAATCAATTAATTCTAACCAGGTTCTTCCAGGATGAAGAGGAATCTTGGAGTCATTTTTGACCATTAAACAAATATGTAGGACTGCTTTCTTTCATCTGCACAATATTGCTAAAATTTGACACATCCTGTCTCAGAGTGAAGCTGAAAAACTAGTCCACACATTTGTATCTTCGAGGCTGGACTATAGTAATTCCTTATTATCAGGCTGTTGTTGTGAATTGGCACTATGTAAATAAAATTGAACTAAATTGAATGTAATGAATGAAGAAAATTTCACAAATGTCCTGACATCAGTTAGGGTTGGTCAGTCTGCTCCATAGTTCAGTTATCCTGTCTTCCCCTGTGTGATTGCCAATAGCTGATACAATAGGCGGTGGGGTGAGGCAGTGGAGAGGGTTAACGTGCACCCATTAAGGTACCCCTAACTACCTCCAAAATGCATACTGTATAGCTGTAATACATAAAACACAACCACGCTACTGCTGCATGAAAACAAAGGACATAAGCTATACCAGCAGCTGAGCCTCATTCACACAACACTACAGTAATTAGCAACCATAAGTACATGGATATCGGTTGAAAAGCTAAAACAGTATTAAATAAACTTTATCTGCCTCTTTTTTAGTTTTTTTCTTTAGGCCTATAGTTCTACTAACTTATTCGGTCTTTTTTTTTATTTGTGTAAATTGTCTCACCTGTCTCTCCTCCACTCTTCATCGCCCCCTCCCCCACACACAGCCTTTCACCAACAAACACAGCAAGTGGATAAAAAAAATAAATAAAAAAAGTTAGAGAGGAAATAAATTATTGTCTCTGCAAACTCTTAGTTACATCACATCTAATTTCAAATTCAATTCAATTCAATTTTCAATTCAATTTTATTTGTACAGCGCCAAATCACAACAACAGTCGCCTCAAGGCGCTTTATATTTTAGGGTAAAGACCCTACAATATTAGACAGAAAAGACAGAAAACCCCAACAATCAGACGACCCCCTATGAGCAAGCACTTGGCAACAGTGGGAAGGAAAAACTCCCTTTTAACAGGAAGAAACCTCCAGCAGAACCAGGCTCAGGGAGGGGCAGCCATCTGCCGCGACCGGTTGGGGATGAGGGGAAACAGAAGAGAGCAGAGGGAGACAGGACAAAAAGGCACACCTATGAGAGAGAGACAGGGTTAATAATAGCTAATGATTAAATGCAAATGGTGTATAAATCAAACCAACAGACAGAAACCCACTCCTTCTGTTTTCTCTCGTTTTGAGATAATGATGTAGCCACTTCCCACACGCACATTCAGTTCAAATAGTGCAGGGGTGTGTGAGCGTGAACCTGTGTCTGTGCATCCATGCACGCCCAGACACGTCTGTGTCACAAGTGTTAATTATATGAGGCAGATTATATTTAATATGGTTTACATATCAGTAATATCAGTCTAAAGCATTAATGGGGGAATAAAAATCACCTTGAGAGGCAAGCTACGGGTGACCATTGGCGATCCCCAAAATCATTGTCCATCGGCACAACCGTAGAGTCATGTCTGAAATATGCAGCCTTGTCCATCAGCCATCCTTTGTAAGGTTTACTTAATCAAGGAAAAAGTTTACTCACCTACATAAGAGGAGTGCCCTCTAATGGAACTGAGTTAAATAGGACAACAGTCTTATTGCAATAATTGCCTCAGGGTTCATTAGCATAATGTTGCCTTTTATTAATGTTTTGGGATACATTTTTTGGACATCTGGTCCTGTGTGATTTAGAAGGTGCATATGTGCGGTTATTGTATTTGTTGTTGTGTTCATTGGTATATGTGTTTTGATTTGTGTGTGGAGTGTGAAGGCCTGAGTAAAGCTGATAAACGGCCTCAGAGCTCACCTGCCAAGCAGCCTAGGGGGGCTTTTTGAAGCTCTATTGGTGTGTGTGTGTGTGTGTGTGTGGTCAGGATGGGGTGGATGGAGGGCTGGGCTTGAAAAAACGGGCGGTGACACTATGCTACCCTTCTAGCCACTCAGCCACCACAGCCTCACCTCGCTTTTCCAGCGCACCGCGTATATCTCCAACAGAAATGTAATGGCCTCTAAAGCCAGGATTGATGTTATCGTTGCCCCGGGGTTGCTTTGTGAGCCAGTTAATGGGGTTGTTAACCGAATGTGGCCAGGACAATACACCTCACACACACACATGTACACACACCCTCCTACCACCACTATACACCCCTGGGGGGGGAAGGAGTGGTTATAACTTCTATTTTTCCTAGAGATGATTTTATTTAGCCTTACCGCATGTTTGCTGCCAGAGCTGAGGACTTGGTTGTAAAAGATTTTTTTTTCTTTTTCTTTTTACGAGAAAGAAAGGAGCCTTTAGTCGATGATGATGAGTCAGCGGGTTTGGCTTTAATACCTGAGCTGTCACAGGAGTATTGATGCATACACTGGTGTTTTTATATCCAATTTTGAACCTTGAGAAGGCGCTCTGAGACACTTAACCGTAAAAGTGAGGATACAGAATGACTTGAGCAGCCGCTCAGTGCTGCATGATTACAGCAAAACAAAAAAGAGAAAATTCAGGGGCAGGAGATCCACTTTTTCTTTGGCCTTTTCTTGGTATAGCTGACAGTGTAATCACTGGTGAGAAAAACAGTGGTATGACATATGAGGTTCTCTGTGGGATGTTGTAGTTAGCTGGATGGCTTTTGATGGTAAGCCTCCTCAAAAGTTCCCTGTTTGCCATCCATCCTGTGTCAGCCTGTTATCCAGGTCTGGATAGCAGGAGGCCAAACAAAGCTGACTACATATCTTTCTACCTATGGACTTCATCAAGCACTTCTTCACAGCATGGTTCCAAACTCATAAAAGAATTCCTGCTAGACCCTCTAAAACATCACAGGATTGTTATGTACATCTCTATACATATTTTTGGTATAAACTACGTATTTTTTGTAAAATAAAAGAAAAGAAAAAGATTGTAACTGTAATTTTCTCTGGCCCCCTCCCTAATCGGACCAGGAGTGAGGTGTTTAGCTGCATGTTCTCTCTGAATTTGCTGGCTGTCTGAGTGGTGTCCAGAAAACAATGTGGGCTTCATAGATAATTGGGAAACTTTCTGGGGAAAACCTGGTCTTATTAGGAGAGACGGCATCCATCCCACTTTGGATGGAGCAGCTCTCATTTCTAGAAATATGGCAGAATTTATTAAACCCCCCAAAATGTGACTATCCAGAGTTGGGACCAGGAAGCAGAGCTGCAGTCTTACACGCTTTTCTGCAGCTTCTCTCCTCCTGCCATCCCCCCAAACCCCCATCCCTGTAGAGACTGTGTCTCTAAATTTTGTATTT
>VUQI01063339.1:14412-25065 GCA_015106735.1 Paratilapia polleni | reverse complement strand
TTTTATGAGAACAAGACAGGCAGATCAATACCACTGAAAAGATCCACACCACAAACTTTTAATACAACACAGTTTAAATTGTGAATGACTTAGCACAAACATTTATCCATGTACACATACACTGTGAGAAGGCAGGGTCCACCATAAAACATGTCTATTTAGCTGTTTTGTTGTAGTGGAGTGCATTGCTAAATGCCCTACTGTGCTCATTAGCTGGTCCCTAAGTGTGTCTGTCCTTTGGTTGTAGTAGTTCATTTTACATTTTTAATTTTCACTGAACACAACTACTGGAAAAAAAGGTCAGGTTGAACTTGAAACATACAGTTAAAGTTGATAAATTCATATGTTCCATTTGTAGGCAAATGCCCAACAATGTGGCTAACTGCAGTCTCCACAAAGAAAGGATTTACTGCAGTGCTGTTATACTGGATTGAAATAAAGTTTGAAATTGTACTTAATAGACTGAATAGTACAGTATATGATATCCTGCAGGCCCTTAGCTGATTAGAAGCTTGCCTATTTTGCAAGCATAGAAGCATACTGGATGTTTATTAGGGGTGGCTGTGGCTCAGGCTCAGGTGGTAGAGCGCGTCGTCTACTAATCGGAAGGTCAGAGGTTAGATCCCTGGCTCCCCTAGTCTGCATGCTGAAGTATCCTTGGGCAAGATACTGAACCTCGCATTGCCACTAATATTGTTCATCGGAGTGTTAGTTTGTGTGTGTGAATGTTAGCTAGTGTTTAAGTATAGATAAAAGCGCTGTATGAATGTGTGTGTGACTGGGTGAATGTGGCATGTAGTACAGAGTGCTTTGAGTACTCAAAAACTAAGTAGAAAAATGCTATATAAGTACCAGTCCAGTGTGCCATCTTATGCCAGCACAGAGTGACATTAACATAGTTTTTTGACCATACAAACACAATCTTAGCTCATCACCTGGACCACTCAGCAAAGTTGCCTTCCTGCAACTTTCTTCCAGTTCCCGAAAATGATCAAATGTAGTTGAAGGATTGCCATTTTAATATACTGGAGGAAATCCAGCATGCATTGCAGAAGCACATGTAGAAGAGTTACTTCTTGTGCAACTCTGGAAACTATCTGGAGTTGCACAAGAAGATGATCTTAAAAGGAAAAAAAGCCTAATATAAATCAGGTGAAGAAGTTTAATTTTAGGCAGATTCACACAACCTTTTGATTTTATATTGTATATATCAGTTCTCTATCACATATGAAAAGAAGCACAGCAAATTTTCACATATTAGAAGTACAAACTAGTAATTTTTGTCACTTTTACAACATAAAATACCAGAATGTAAAACTTTTGTTTACTGCATGGGCTTGCATAAGGTTTGGGAGCACAATACGGCTTCACAATAGGCCAGTGCTCATTATGTAGTTTTAATTACCAAAACCCCAAAATGAACAAGGGTACTTTGTAATTGTAGCTCCTGTCCAGGTAATTCCAGGTTTTCGTCTTTTTGCTGTAGCAGAAAAATGCTGTGTTAGGCGACAGACAGACAGACAGACAGACAGACAGACAGTACTTGTTGCACGTGTTCTTCTTTCTCTGGGAAATCCACTTGTGGTAATAGGAGGTCTTGATCCTGTAGCAGTAGAAGACCAGCAGCACTGCAGGTAAGACCACTAAGAAGGCAAACAGCAGCCCAGCCACCAGACCCACCTGACCTGTGGACACACACACATATACTCACACACTCACTAATGTGTTTACTAGTACATTTAATATCTTGTTTTTGATTGGATCTGACATGTGGCGGATTATGAAGTTAAAGAATCTGTGGACTTTTTGGCTCGGGATCTGTGGCTAATTTGTCTATTTACTTTTGGTAACCTAACATCCTGAAAAAGCAAAAACAAGCACTTTAACTTTGACATGGAGAGTTACATTGCAACCATTTTGGTGTTGCTGGTTACAGTGTTCTTGCTCAGTATTGGACAGTGTTAAACATTTTTGTCACTATAAATAAGTTAGACCCCAAAAGATGGTAATAGACTGAAGGTGAAAAAATATTTAAGTTTTTCTTTAAGGCTGGGGTGAGGTTAAAGTTAGGGTAAGCCTCCAGAGAATTTAAGTTAATGTATTATCCTCTGACATGATGTGTATGTGTTTTGGAGAGTGTACTCACTGTCATACTGGACAGGTCCACTGTCCACACTGCCACCCAGTCCTGGCTTCTCACAGAAGGGTGGTGCCCAGCCTCGATTACAATGGCAGTTCCCATTGCTGTTACACACCTACACAGTATACACACCAACAAGGCATTTGTTAATGTTATTTGCTGTTGGTTCTTTGGACAATCTCTTTTTCTCCAACTGTGCGTGTGTGTGTGTGTGTGTGTGTGTGTGTGCGCGTGTGTGTGTGTGTGCGTGTGTGCGTGTGTGTGTGTGTGTGAGAGAGAGAGAGAGTGAATGAGTGCCTGGAGGTGTACCAGTCAAATTAGAAGCATTAAAGCATTGTTTACAACAGACTGTCACTGAATATGTTTTAATGGAATTTGCCTTCCCAGTGGGAAAATATTTACATATTTAGATGTTCACATTTAAATGGCACAGGCTGCACAACACTTACAATAAAAGAAATTACCAATGACCTTCTTATGGCAGCTGATTCTGGTTTACTCACTATTCTCATCTTTCTTGATCTCAGTGCGGCCTTTGACACCATTACTCATACTACCCTTCTCAATAGATAATATCCTATTATCACAGATACTCCACTAGACTGGTTTAAATCTTACCTCAGACAGCACTCAGTTTATTCATCTTAAATCTTTCATGTCCCAGTCTTTTACAGTCACTTCAGGTAAAGTGACTGTCATTTATCATTTATCTTTTCCCTCTTGGCAATATCTTCCATAAATACAATAAATACATAATAAATACAATATCAATTCAACAGCTGCAAAACTGAGGTTCTCCTCATTGATACAAAATCAACACTATCCAAAATTGACAGTTTTTCCCTAGTCATTGATAACTCCTTTGTCTCTCCATCCTCTGAGGTTAAGAGTCTGGGTGTGATCCTCGATAGTACTTTATCCTTCCATTCTCAAATTAATAACATTACTCGGCCAGCATACTTCTTCATACATCAACCATCTGTGCCCCTCTTTCACCCCTCATACCACCCATACCCATAACACCATAGCTTTGTTACTTCTTGCTTGGATTATTGCAATTCCCTCTTCATAAGCTTCAGTTGGTACAGAACTCTGCTGCCTGTATTATCACTAGAATTTCCTTTACTCACCCCATCACTCCTGTTCTGCAACAGCTTCACTGGCTCCCAATTAAATTCCACATTAACTTCAAAATTCTCCTGTTGACATTCAAGGCCATCCACAACCTTGCTCTTTCATATCTGTCTGACCTTCTCCACATTGGCACTTCCTCTCACATTTTTAGATCTTCTTCCTCTCTTCACCTGTCACCTGTCTGTTCCCTCTGCCCATCTCACTACTATGGGGCTCAGAGCTATCTGAAAACAGAAATATTGATTCACTACCACTCTTTAAATCTAAACTTAAAACCCATTTGTTTAAGGCTGTTTTCTCTTTATGATTACTTTTGCTCTGTCCAACTTTTAATCTGTTTTTATACTTTTTTTTTCATTTTGTGTACGGTGTCCTTGTGTGTCTAAATAAAATTTATTATTATTATTATTATTATTATTAATAATAAATTGCATCTCCCATTTGCAAAGGTGTTTCCATTATCTCTGTGCAATGCAGTTGCTTGTACATGGGTTAGATTTAGTTATTAAGTAAATAGGTATTTAATGCCCCAAACCATCAGGGTCCCCAAAGCCTCTGAGTTAACCTTGTGGCAGGTAATTCTTACTAAAGTAATTAATTACGTGTTTAGAAAAACTAACTGAAACAGGGTGGGAATGTAGCTCAACCTATAAATCCACAGCTTCACTTTGACAATCATCTTTCTCTTCATCCCAACACACTGGTACAGCATGCACTTTACTGCAGATGCTGCACCAGTGCATCTCTCAATGTCCCACTCCCTCCTTGCCTGACTCATGAACAAGACCCCAGGATACTTGAACTCCTCCACTTGGAGCAAAAATTTACTCCTTCCCAACCCAGAGTGGGCACTCAAACGTTTTCCAAATGAGAACCATGGCCTGAGACATGGAAGTGCTAATTCCAGTCACTTCACACTTGGCTGCAAACCACCCCAGCGCAAGCTGGAGGTCATTGGTGATGAAGCCAACAGAAGCACATCATCTGCTAAAAGCAGAGATGAGATCCTGAGATCACCAAACCTGACACCCTTCACCCCTTAGCAAACCCTGGTGACAAACACAGGCCTGGCGGAGCCCAATCCTCACCAGGAATAAGTCTGTCTTGCCAATTAAAATTGGCAAACTTGTCTTTGTCTAATCTGGAATCACTTCAAATATCAGCTGCAATATGAGTTAGTTAGCATATATGAGAAAAAAGCCAGGGGGGCAGTTGTTAGATGGAAATGGATTGAAGAAGGTGAAAAAATTTATTTTTTAATTTGGAGAAAAGAAACCAATATCTATAGCATGCAAGCATGTGATAACATTCCCAACGATAACCCATTGGAATTACTTTCTTATGCAATCCAGTTTGATCAAAAACTTCATCATCAAGTAAACACTCTAACAATACACACCCTAATATGAAACATTACTTAGGGAAATTAAAACAAAATATCAGAAAAGTTGACAAGGATTCAAAGAAATATGTGATGGTGAACTAAGCCTGTCTCCCGTAACTGATTGTATGAGAAATCTTAAATAAAACAAATCACCAGGCAAAAACAGATTAATAGGGGAGTTTTATAAAACATTAGCATTAGCTCATTTTCTGCTTGCCATGCTTCAAGAATCAACTGATAATGGGAAACTCCCAACATCATCAAAACAGGGAGTAATTACACTTATTCCGAACCTAAATAAAGATAATTATATCTGAATAATTAGAGGCCAATGAGTTCTTCAAACAATCATGCAAAAATATGTAGTCTACTCTTGGCAAAAAGACTGAAAAAAGGTCTACACAACATAACTGAAGACCAGTCTAGATTAATGCAAGTGAATAATGTCACATTGGTATTAGATTTCATTATTTATACAGTTAGATCCATAATTTGTTGGACAAAGACACAGTTTTTGTAGTTTTACCTCTGTACACCACCACAGTTGATTTTAAATCAAACAATCGATATGTGATTGAAGGTCACACTTTCAGCTTTAAATCTTGGGGTTTTACAAAGGTTTGCAATAACTATTTAAGAATTATGGCCATTTTATACATAGTACCCTATTTTCAGAAGCACAAAATTAACTGGACAATTGACTGACGAGCAGTTTTCATGGATAGGTGAGGCCTGTTCTCTTGTTTCTTTATAACAAATGAAGCAGCCATAACATTTGAAGTCGATTCAAAGTGTTGAATTTGAATTTTATAGATTTACATTGTAATGTTAAATATGAGGCCAAACAAGATGTCAGTGCAAGTGAGGGAGGCCTTCATTAGGGTTAAAAAACAAAATAAACCTATCAGAGAGATATCAAAAACTTTAGGGCTGCCCAATTCAACAATCTGGTTCATTCTTGAAAAGAATGAATGCACTGGCCAGTTTAGCAACACCAAAAGGCCTGAAAGACCACAGAAGACAACTAAACTGCATGATGACAAAATTATTTCCATGGTTAAGAAAAACAACTTCACAGCATCTAACTAAGTCAAGAACACTCTCAAGGAGCTAGGCGTATCATTGTCAAGGTCTACAATCAAGAGATGTCTTAATGAATATAGACAGTTTACAATAAGGTGAAAACCACTAGTTACACTCAACAACAAGAAGGTTGGCAACAATCAACAATCTTGGTTTCACCTGTTCAAAGGTGAAACCAAGATTAAATTGTACTAGAATGATGGGAGGCAGCACGATGGTGCAGTGGTTAGCATTGTTGCCTCACAGCAAAAAGATCCTGGATTCGAATCCACCAACTGGCCAGGGCCTTTCTGTGTGGAGTTTGCATGTTCTCCCCATGTCTGTGTGGGTTCTCTCCAGGTACTCCTTCATGTCCAAAGACATGCAGTTAGTGGGGTTAGGTTCATTGGTGAATCTAAATTGGCCTTAGTTGTGAATGTGAGTGTGAATGCTTGTCTGTCTCTCTGTGTTAGCCTTGCGACAGACTAGCGACCTGTCCAGGGTGTACCCTGTCTCTCGCCCTATGGCAGCTGGGATAGGCTCCAGCCCCCCCAAAACCCTTAATTGGAATGGTGGAAGAAAATGGATGGATGGATAGAATGAGGGGAAGGGAAAAGTATCGAGAAGGAAACAGCTCATGAGGAACAGCTCATGATCTGAAGCATACCACATTATCTGTCGAACATGGTGGAGGTATTCTTATGGCATGGGCACGTATGGCTGCCGGTGGAACAGGGGCACTAGTGTTTCTAGATGATGTGACAGAAATGTCAAGATGAATTGTGAAGTGTACAGGGTTATATTGTTATGGACTCTGGGTTTTGTGCCCATGTTTTGAGTTTTTGTATTAATTTTGGATTCCTGTGTTTATGGTGTTTTGAGTTCCTTTGAGTTTTGTATTATTTTCATTGAGTAGTTATTTCCTGGTTGGGTTCTTTTTGATTATACTCTCAGGCTTTCTTAGTTTTAGTGTTGTTACCTTTTGCAAACTAGTTTCTGCTTGTGGTTTATATTTAATTCTTTATTTTCATCTTTATTTTATTTTTAGTTTGTTCTGTCTTCCCTGTTGTCATGGTCCAGGGTTTTGAACCCAGAGTTTTTAGTTTGTGAATTTGAGTTCCTGTTTATTATTTAAAATTCCATTTGATTCCTACTTTGTTTGTTTACTCCTGGTTATGGTTTTCTCAAGTATCTTAGATCTTTGTTTCAGTTAATGGTTATTTCAGTTAGTATTCAGCTTTAGGCTTATTCAGTTTACTCTCCTGATACTTTCTTAGCCTTTTCCTTCTGTGTCAAGTTATATGTTCTTTGTCTCTGTGTTTTGTTACTTCCTGTATTATTTTGATAGTCATGTGTCTGTGTGCCTGGTTCTTAGTTGACTTCCCTTGTCTCGTCATCTGATTCCATTCAGCTGTGTCTTGTTTTCCCCAGCTTTCTCCACTCCCCTGAGTCTGTTTTCCTTGCCCCCAGTGGTTTTTAGCCTCAGTGAGTTTTCTAGCTTCCTGTTCCTGTGGTTTCTAGTAAAAAAAAAAAAAATTCCCTCCTTGCCCTATGGGCGGTCTTTTTCATCCTTCAAGCTCGGGTCCTCTCACCAGAGGCCTGGGAGCTTGAGGGTCCTGCACAGTATCTTAGCTGTTCCTAGGACTGCGCTCTTCTGGACAGAGCCACTCTCCCAGTTTGGGGGTCACTGCCCCGAGTGTTCCGATTACCACGGGGACCACTGTTGCTTTCACCTTCCACATCTTCTCTAGCTCTTCTCTCAGCCCTTGGTATTTCTCTAGCTTCTCATATTCCTTCTTCCTGATGTTGCCATCACTCGGGATTGCTACATCTATCACTATGGCCTTCTTCCTCTGCTTGTCCACCACTACTATGTCCGGTTGGTTAGCCATCACCAGTTTGTCCGTCTGTATCTGGAAGTCCCACAGGATCTTAGCTCGGCCATTCTCAACTGTGCTGCCATGATTATTGCCTCTGTGCTGTCTTTCAGTCCAGCTTTGTCCGGCCATCGGTAGGATTTCTCGATATCAGCCACTTCTCCTGTCTGCCGATGGTACATGCCGTGCAGGGGCCTGACCTTCCATGATGGTTCCTGTTCTTGTTCCTCTTCTTTCTCTGGTTTCTGCTGCCTGAGGTATTCACTAAGCATGTGATCAGTAAAAGACTCAATTACCATGTTAAATTAGTATGTTAAATGTTAAAGTTCATGACAGTACAATTTGAAAATGACTAAACAAGTATGGCTTATTTGGAAAGCCTCTTCTCTCTAAATAGAACATGGCAGCACAACTTAGGTTTGCAAAGTTGCACGTGAACAACCACAGAATTATAGAACAACGCCCTTTGGACAGATTAGACCAAAATGGAGATGTTTGGCCATAATGCACAGTACCACGTTTGGAGAAAACCAAACACAGCATATCAGCTCATACCAGCTGTCAGCACGGTGGTGGAGAGGTGCTGATATGGGCTTGTTTTGCAGCCACAGGACCTGGGCACCTTGCAGTCATTGAGTTGACCATGAACTCCTCTGTATACCAAAGTATTCTAGAGTCAAATGTGAGGTCATCTGTCCAACAGCTGAAGCTTGGCCAAAATTGGGTCATGCAACAGGACAATGATCCCAAGCACAGCAGGGAATCTACAACAGAAGGGCTGAAAAAGAAAAAAACTCGAAGTGTTGCAATGGTCAAAGCACAGTCCTCAACCTGTTTGAAATGCTGTGGCGGGACCTTAAGAGAGCTGTGCATAAACAAACTCCAACAAACCTTAATGAACTGAATCAACGTTGTAAAGAAGAGTGGGCCAAAATCTTTCCACAATGATGTGAGAGACTGATAAAATCATACAAAAAACCATTACTTCACATTATTACTGCTAAAGGTGGTTCTACAAGCTATTGAATCATGGGGTGTACTTAAATTTTCCACATACTGCTTCTGCACTTTGGCTTAGTTTTTGTTAAATAAATAATGACAGTGTAATATGTCACATATTGTTGTTCATCTAAGGTTGTGTTTAAATAATTTTAGAACCTGGTGAGGAATAGATGATTTTTTTTAAGTCCTGATATGTAAAACCTTAGAATTGAAAGAGGGTGTACTTTCTGTTTCACATGACTGTAAAAAATCATCATTTTTGATGCTATACTAAAAAGTGGCTTTATGCTGTTACAAAACTCTGGTGTTGCTCATGTCACTTTTCATTTTGACGATTTTATGTACACTATATATACTGGTGGAGTTAATATATTGAAAGACAAGTTATGTTACTATCTCTTCACTAGATATTTCTGGTCTTGCTTATTTATTGATATACAGTGGGAGAGAACAAGGAAAACTTTAAATACTGTGTCCAAAAACAAGCTTAACAAATTATCTTTCAAGACATTACATAGAATTTAGCCAGTTAAACTAAAATGATTAAAAATGGGTACTGAGTGTAAATGTGATTTCTGTGGACTGGAAAATGAAAATATTTCCCATCAATTTTCTACTGTATACATTCAAGAATGTTCTGGAGGGATGTAGCCAACTTTCTAAAGAAGAAACTCAGAAGGAATGTTGAGATAAATATGTTTGATGTAATATTTTATTTTAGTCAAAATAAAATAGAACAACCTGCTCTATATCATACAGGTATTTATTACTTTGGAAAATTCTGGTCAGGAGCCAAGCCAGCTTTCCTAGACTTTATTAAGGAGTTTAAACAATATATGTAATATAAAACACTATTAAGACCTTTACTTTGTTGTATTAATTTAACATGCTACAAAAAATTGATACCCTGGCATTATGAATGTAAATGTAACTGTTTAATTCAATAACATCTTGTATGTTTTATTTTCTTTTTGTTTTATCTGGGATTTTTGTTATTGTTTATTCTGTTTTTTCCTTTAAAGTATGTGTGTGTACTCTTGCCTTTTTGTTTATGATGTTGAAGGAAATAAAGTTGGATAGGAAAAAAAATACTCTGAATGTTAGGTTCACCACGCAACAAATGAGACAGAATGTACATGTAGATGAATGTAAATGACTTAAGTGTTGTTTATATATATAAAAAATAAAAGTAGTACTAGGAGTCTAGTAACTCTAGGCTCTAAGAACACTAGTCTGGGTACGTAGAGTCGACATTGCGTGGCAGTCTATTCACTATCATTTAGTAGTCAATCAAATGTTGTTGTACTGAAAAACCAAAGACATATGCATTTAATTTATTCATTGATTTGATTTGTTTCTTATAGGGACTATGTACAAAATGCATTAATCACATAAAGGGAAAAGATTCATTCTGCAGTCCGCCTGAAGAATTCAGAGGGAGTGAGTGTAACATCAGAGTTTTGATGATACAGATCATGAATCTTTTCGAGTCCTTTAGAAACCCAGATTTTAAATGTGGCATCTGATCCTCCCGGTGGATAAATTTGGTTAGATCCCACATCAATAGTTTTCACACAGTACCTAAGAATAATAATGCACATCATTTCACCCAAAGCATGACAGTGGATAATAATCAGTAATCAGCCACCTCTCAGAAGTAAAGATTAAAAATTGTGAATTTAACTGGAAAAATCTCCCTTTTACTTCACTACATTTGGAAGTAAACTAAGTAAACCCCTAAGAGTTATCAAATCTAATGAATGTTAAAGCTTGGCATTTTAAGCCAAACTGCCAGCCTCCAATTACACTGAGGCACAGTTATCCTATCAGTGATTAACATACCTATTTGTTAACTATTATTTTGCCAATTCTTATCGCTTTTGTTTTCCAGATTCTGGAGGCCTGCTATGTTTTTTTTGGTAAATGGTAAATGGACTGGTACTTATATAGCGCTTTTCTACTCAGTTTCTGTGTACTCAAAGCGCTTTAACTACATGCCACATTCACCCAGTCACACACACATTCATACAGCACTTTTATCTATACTTAAGCAC
>VUQI01063339.1:2218-14392 GCA_015106735.1 Paratilapia polleni | reverse complement strand
TATACTTAAGTGCTTACTAACATTCACACAGACACTCACACTCCGATGAATGCATCGGGGGCAACGTGGGGATCAGTATCTTGCCCAAGGATACTTCGGCATTCAGACTAGCGGAGCCAGGGATCAAACCACTGACCTTCCGATTAGTAGACGACTCGCTCTACCTCCTGAGCCACAGCCGCACCACAATGGCTTTGTTTGTCTTTTTTTTTTGGTGAGCATTTCTCATGTTTGGTTTTTCTGTGAGAATATAAAGATAAGACGTGTGAAGCTGCTTGAAATCAATTAAATTCAATTAAAATTTATTTATATAAATCACAACAACAGTTATATTTTAGGGTAAAGACCCTACAATATACACAGAAAACCCCAACAGTCAGACGACCCCCTATGTGCAAGCACTTGGCAACAGTGGGAAGGAAATCAAATGCCATAACCTAGATTTAGATACACCATTGCTTTTATATCACATATCCTTCAGCCTGCTAGATCTCCAGGACCTCTAATCTGTTTTAAGCTTCTTTAATGAAAATCTTATGTAGAGGGTTTCTTTGAAAGATGCTAGCCAGAAGGGCCTGTGGAACTGAGTGGCAGTCACCCTGCTCATTATTCCTGTATATCTGTATGACCATCCATCTCACCAGCAAGAAATGACAGTGTTGAATTTAAAAAAAGAAAAATAAATATATAAATAAATAATAATAATAATAAAATAAGACTCAAAGTAATTTCCATTATTTACACTGACAGCAGGGAACAAAAAGGGGACAAACAGCACAGAACAACAAAGTGAAGGGAAAAAAGATTAAAGGGGGAGAGGATACGTCTGGTGATTTTCTTCTTGTGCACAATGTTTCAAATCCTAATCAAATAACAATGCTTGCATTCCTCATACAGTAGATGGAATAAACAGAGACTCAAGTCTTTGCAGGCTTCTGAGGTGTGAAATTTCAGATGAGGCTGGGTTTGCTTCGAATGCTCAGGGTCGAAACAAGCTGCTGAGCAGTTCAAAACACAAACTAGGCCATGTGAGCTAGGGTTACTCTCATACCATATGTGTAAAACTGGCCTTTAGAAAAAAGTTTTTGAAATTTTCTGGGCTTTGTTGTCTAGCTAGAAAGTGGGACAACAAACCTTTTTACACATTGTAGCATGTTACTAGACTATCTATATTCCATTAAATGTGTTTTTTTCTGCGATTTTGGTCATGCAGTGTTTCACTGAACTGCTAGTAGAAAGGTAAGAGCAGGTAAATCATTAGGAATTAATAATATTCCTAAGAAAAAGGGTTATGAGCTGTCCCACACTGACCCTTTTTTGTTTATATTCATCCTGCCACCAACCTATATAAAGTCTACTTGGTTAGGCAGCCAGCCTTGAACAAGGCAGTAGCAAGTATAATTTGAGATTATACTCAAATTATACTTGCTACTGGACTCTAAGGCCGCAAAATGAGAGTCCACTGTCTGGAGAACAACAGCATTGCCATCAACGTCCTGTGTACGGAACAACTGGTCCTGTGTACCACAAACAACGTAAATTTTAATATTTGCCTGCACCTTTTTCTGGATAGTGGCCTGTAAACTGTCCTGATGGAATTTACTGCCACTGACCAACCCAGAAGTCACCCAAATAAACAACTATCACTGACTTGCATTTTATGTGAAATGCTGAAGATGGGAGTCACTGAAGACGACATTCAACTCCACCAAAGACACCAGGGATATACGTGTGGGAAGTGCATTCTCTACACCAAAAGCAACCACGAAATCACTCGTTTAAAAGAGGATCTACACCGGCTAACACAGGAGCTCAATGAAAAATCACAGCTGCTTACCGGATACACTGATGTCGCCCTGGTGCAGGCAAAGTGCATTTCAGTCCTATTTTACTGGAGTTGGACCTAACTCAACAAACACATCTATTCCTGTTTTTATCACAACCAGGTATGCATCCATACAACACAACAATAGACTTTTGGGAGTAAACCATGACAATCTTCTGAACATACCCATCCATAAACCGTCTTCCACCTGCCACCCAACTACCCCAGCGACTCTGAATATCGCTCTACTGAACACCAGATGTCTCTCTAATAAGACATTTTTAATTAATAAGCTGATTTTAGACAACAGCATTGACTGTATGTTTTTAACAGAGACTTGGCTTAGCACTGACGGACCAGCTGTTCTTTTAGAGAGTGCACCAACAAACTACAACTTTTCATACTGGAGGAAGGAAAAAGTGGTGGGGTAACAGCAGCAATTATTTTAGAGTCACTTGGTTCTAAAGACATAAAATTTACTTCATTTGAATTCAATTCAATTCAATTCAATTCAATTTTATTTGTACAGCGCCAAATCACAACAACAGTCGCCTCAAGGCGCTTTATATTTTAGGGTAAAGACCCTACAATATTAGACAGAAAAGACAGAAAACCCCAACAGTCAGACGACCCCCTATGAGCAAGCACTTGGCAACAGTGGGAAGGAAAAACTCCCTTTTAACAGGAAGAAACCTCCAGGCAGAACCAGGCTCAGGGAGGGGCAGCCATCTGCCGCGACCGGTTGGGGATGAGGGGAAACAGAAGAGAGCAGAGCGAGACAGGACAAAAAGGCACACCTATAGGAGAGAGACAGTGGCAATACAATGGCTTTGTTTTTAACAGTCCTCCCATCTTATGTATGACACTCTACAGACCACCAAAATGATGTTCTTCTTTTATTGCAGAATTTTCAGAACTACTGTCACTTATCCATTCCAAATACGACAGGATTTTAATTTCTGGTGATTTTAACCTGCATGTCGACAATCAGTCTGACTCTATTGTGTCAGAATTTCTAGGCATTTTAAACTGTCTGAATTATATTCAGCATGTCACTCAGCCAACACATAACAAAGGACATATTCTAGATTTGATAATAACCTTTGGTTTGCCTGTGACAATTACATCAGTCACTGGCCTCCCAAGACCACTACTGTGTCTTTTTTAGTTTAACCAGTCCTATCCAACACATCACCACTGAGAGAACTGTGAGGAGGCGCTATCTTACCACTGAAGTGGCTGCAAGGTTTACAGTCCTCCTTCTAGACATGCCAGCAGACATTTTACCCTCATCTTGTGATCTTATGATCGATTGTTTTAACAGTAAACTCAGGTTGACACTTGACAGAGTGGCACCTATAAAACTGAAAAAAGTCTTGAATAACCCAAAACCTCCCTGGATAACATTAGAAACATTACAATTAAAGAGAAACTGCAGGTAAGCAGAAAGAAGATGGAGAAAAAACAAACTTACTGTTAACTAACAAATTTTTAAAGACCACTTGGCAACTTACAAAACAGTTCTGAAAGAGGCAAGAAATTCACATCTGTCCAAGTTAATCTCAGACAACTGGAACAATCCCAGACTTCTCTTCTCCACCACTGACCATTTTATTAACCTTGGTTTTAATAGTTCTTGCGGCATGTCTTCTGGTCTAATCTGTGAGGACTTTGCAGCCCGCTTCAGAAGTGAAATCAACAACATTAGATCTTTCACAGTCCTAGAACGCGCATTTTGCCACTTGTCGACCTTAGTTTTTACACAAGGAAACACTGGAGAATTTTGTCCTGATCGATGCTGAGATGCTGAGAAAAGTACTCTCCCAGCTAAACAACAGTACCTGCCTTTTAGACCCCATCCCCACCTCATTTTTTAAATCGGTTTGTGGCTCTTTTATGGAGGAACTACTGAATTTTACAAATTGCTCTCTTCAGACAGGTATCTTCCCAGCGGCTCTCAAGACAGCTGATGTTAAGCCCATTCTGAATAAGAGTAATTTGGACACATCAGTACTCAATAATTACAGGCCTGTGTCCAATATACCATTTTAAAGCAAAATTTTTGATCTCAGTGCTGCCTTTGATACTGTGGATCACTCTATTCTTTCAGACAGACTGGTGGAGATTGGACTCTCAGGTACTGGTTTTAACTGGTTTAAATCATATCTCACCGATAAGAGGATCCTTTGTAAGTGTTGATGAGTGTTCCTCCAGGAGCTACAAACTGAACTACGGTGTTCCACAGGGGTCAATTCTGGGACCAGTGCTTTTTAACATTTACATGCTGCCACTTGGCAGTGTCATCAGGAGACACGGCATAAGTTTCCACAGCTACGGTGATGATACACAGCTTTATGTTGCTGTGTCTCCTGATGACACAGAGCCAATTGATGCTCTTTTTAACTTTAGCTTAAATATCAAATCACGGATGGCAGCAAACTTCCTCCAGCTCAATCTAGACAAAACTGAGGTTTCGATCATCAGCACAGAGGCTCAGGGAGAGAAACTTTATAACAAACTTCGGACTCTTGCACTAAACCTGTGTGAGCAGGTTAAAAACCTTGGGGTATTATTTGACTCACAACCTACATTTGAAGCTCACATTAAAAACATTACAAAAATTGCATTTTATTACTTTATTACTAACATTGCAAGAGTCCAAATGTTTCTCTCTCAAGCCAATGCAGAAACATTGATTCGTGCTTTTATCACCAGCAGGATCGATTACTGCAACACTCTTCTTTCTGGTCTTCCAAAGAAATCTTTGTCACCACTGCAACTGCTTCAAAACTCTAGAAAAAGAGCCCACATTACACCAATTTTAAGGTCTCTGCATTGCCTTCCAGTCAGCTTCAGAGTCAATTTTAAGATCCTTTTACTGGTTTTTAAGACTCTCAAGGATTCAGGGCCTTCTTATCTTTCTGATCTGCTTTTACACTACAAGCCCTCCAGAGTCCTCAGGTCCTCTGATAGGAGACCGTTAACCATGCCGAAAATTATAACTAAAACTCACGGAGAGACATCTTTTAGTTATTATGCTCCACGTTTGTGCAACAGTCCGCCTGATGACCTGAGGACCGCTCAGACTGTTGAGATTTTTAAAAACAAACTCAAGACCTTCCTTTTTAGTTTGGCTTTTTAAGGTTTACTTGATTTTATAACATCTTTATTCATTTTACTTTTTATATTAAAAAATTTTTATATTTATATTAAAAACTTAGCACAAAAAGTAAGTAAATGTGTGCTTGGTGGATTATTTCTTTGTTGTAACAATGCTTCTTGGCAATAAATCTCATCCCGTTGGAAAGCCTGTTTATTTCCCTTTAAATGGTGCCACATTTGTAAGGAAAATGCATTTGTGGGTTGAGCCTGGCTGGCACCTGATTAGCAACACCTGTGAGCATGGACTCTGCTACAGCAGTCAGTTGGTGTCTGCTCCAAGCATGCCACATTTGACTGATCTGGATAGTGCCCGTGCCATAGGGCACTTCAGACTTCAATCATCCAATCCAATAAACGACACCAAACAAGAGTCACAGCACTTTGTGTACAGCACTTTGAGTTGCATCTTTATTGTATGAAAAGTGCTATATAAATAAAGTTTTGATTGATTGATTGATTGATTGATTTAGCTTTTGTCTTATTTATGAGGTACAACAGAATACAGTTAGTCAGACACTGAACTATCAGTTGCAGTATTATTGTATCAAAAGTGGTACAATAATAAACTCTGAGTAATATTTGAAATAAAGTCTTTTTTTTTTAACTTTGAAATGCCAGCTTTTGATTTCTCATGTCTTGAGCTTTGTGACATGGTGTGTTATCCTGCTGGAAGCAGCCATCAGAAGATGGTACACTGTGGTCATAAAGGGATGGACATGGTCAGCAACAATACTCAGGTAGGCTGTGGTGTTTGAACGTTGCTCAGTTGGTACTAAGAGGCCCAAAGTGTGCCAAGAAAATATCCCCCACACCATTACACCAGCAGCAGCCTGAAATATTGATACAAGGCAGGATGGATCCATGCTTTCATGTTTTTTTGCACCAAATTCTGACCCTACCACCTGAATGTTGCAGCAGAAATTGAGAGTGTGGTCGTCTGCTGCTGCAGTCCATCTGATTCAAGGTTCGATGTGTGGTATGTTCAGAGATGCTCTTCTGCATACCTTGGTTGTAACAAGTGTTTTTTTGAGTTTCCGTTGCCTTCCTGTCAGCTCGGAGCACTCTGGTCATTGTCCTCTCACATCTGGCATCAACTAGGCATTTTCGCTGAAAGAACTGCCACTCAGTGGATATTTTTTCTTTTTCAAACCGTTCTCTGTAAACCCTAGAGATGGTTGAGTGGGAAAATCTCAGTAGATCAGCAGTTTCTGAAATATTCAGACCAGCCATCTAGTACCAACAATCATGCCACGTTCAAAATCACTTAAAATCACCTTTCTTCTCCATTCTGATGCTCATTTTGAACTTCAGCAGGTTGTCTTGACCATGTCTACATGTGCAAATACATTGAGTTGCTTACATGACTGGCTGACTAAATGTTTGTGTTAACAATTAGTTGAACAAGTGTACGTAATTAAGTGAGGGGTGAGTGAGTGTACATTATAAAAGTCACATCAGAAAGTTAAAAAAATACACAAAAAAGTAATTAAATCTAAAATTGAAAAAGGTGAAGAGCTTAATAAATCAAAATGTAAATGTAATACAATAAGGATCTTGGTAAGTAAAATCTAACAAATAAAATAAAATAATAAAATACTGTGGTATGAGGCAGGAAAGATTTCCTGTTTCTGTCCTTGTCACCACAGAGCTGAAAGAAATGTTTGAGAAAGTGTTGCTGCCTGTCCAGTAAGTGTTGCAGTGGTCCGGATCCATTTATTTTCCATAGCTATTCATCCCAGCCACAGTCATTTAAATGACCTCTGCATCAGCTGATGGAGGAATCCAAAAAGTGTATTGATTCAAATAATGACAGAAGATAATTCCCTTAAGCAAGTAATATGGACAACTTCCACAACTAGTAGTTCAACATTCAGGTTACAGATATGTTCCTGCGCAGGAACATGTCTGGGATTACCCTGCTTTCCCATCCCAAACAGTGCAGTCCCTCCACATTTCTTCTCACAGCTCAGATTAATGTCCCTGTCTTCCAGAAAAATCCTGTGTTGTCAGGAAGTGTGAATGCAGTCTCCACAAAACACATCATACTACAGTCATGGTCTTCCCTCTGGGTCTTAATCAGCTCACTCAGCTTGGCCATATTACTGTCCAAACACCAGTGATGACAGCTGGAACAGCTCCAGCTCTGAAACTTCAGTCTCCTCTGTAGCTCCTCCACGATTAGAGGCCTCACTCCGGGCAGTAGAACTGTCAGCATGATAGGCTGGTAAAGATGCCAAGAGTGTAATATGAAGAAAAACCACGAGTACACTTGCAAAACTTGACTTTACAAGACTTGCAAAACAAAAAGTAGCCATTTAACCTTTGCGTAAAACCCAATGAGCAAGAAAAATCTACTTTTATCAGGTGATAAATTCATTAAAATTGGAAACTGCTGTAACAGGCTGCGACTCAGCATCGTGGTCATGGGAGGCACTAAATGATTTATCATGGAATACCCTGGTGTAAAATGGTCACTTCACTGGTGATCCTCAGTTCTGTACAAAATCTATTCTGCTCTTCTGGATGAAAGCATAGCTAGCTAGCTAACTGTAGGCTGTAAAAACAAAAAGTGTAGTAATTCAAGATCCAGCAGTAGAACCACTGATGCTAGTAAGTCAAGTATTTATAATTGTATTGGGCTAGAGGAGATGTCACGCTAAGAAAATTGCCACAGTAATTGCCCATAACTCAGTAAACTTAGTTCAGAGACTTTTGACATGTTTTCTGCAATCATGTTCTAAAACATGTTTAGAAACAAATCCTTGATTTTTCTTTACAGTGAATTAAACTCTTGTCAGTGAAATATCAGATATGACACAAATATAACTTTTTAAGTTTAACTTTTTATTTTTTTTAATTCCACAAGGACACTCAGTAAATGTCTGCACCAAATATTTACTCACAGAAGACAGTGCACTGGTAAAATCAGTTTGCATTCTACATAGCAAATTAGCTGTTCAGTTGTCCTTTCCACAACCTGCAAGTGTCAGCATCAGTCAGCTTTGAAGGTAAATGCTGTGGTCCTAATCTGTCAAGATCATTCCTGATAAAATATTGTCTTCCAAAAGCTTGTAACTACAGTTGTCAGTGCATGCTTGTTTCCATTATGTATGTGTGGGCTCTGCTAGTGTAGCTGTTGGACACATGCACAAGCTTCACCATCTGCTTCAAGGATCGGCTGTAAAAGGCGCATTTTGGAGGTTTGCAGGCTAGACTCTACTGAAAAGGTGATCATCACTTTACCCAGCAGCCATACTAATAAACTAATAACATAAGGTATGTAATGTTTTGTTATGCAATCTGAAAATGGCATCCAGCCACTTTTGTGAAACTACCTTGCATGTGGTCACACAATAGGGGGACTGATGGGAAAGATGTTAACTTCTAAAAAAAAGTGCAAACAACAACACAGGTTTAATTTTTTTGTGACTTTGACTTGTATTACATTGAAAGCAAAATTTTTATGTGTCAGCATGCAAGCAGCTTTGGTCTGATGCTCCTCAGCTATCAAAGCCATGCTAGTGGGACATTAATGGCAACTGCCATACTGAACTGCACTGCTGAATACTTTCCTGAGCCTAGTGGAACTATATATGAGTAAAAAAAATCACCAAATAAATCACAGGTCTCTCAGTTCTTTGGGTAGAATCTGGTAGAATTGCCTTCTAATCTCAAATGAAGATGATCACTTCTGTATTCATTACAGGTGTAACTAATACATTACTAACATCACATATCCTATGTACAACTCAGTATGTGTTCAGCCCACACACAGAGTTTATGACAGCGTTTATATTTTCTGCTTAAAATACCTGAGAGCAGAGTTATTAGGTTTAGCGATTTACCTTTGAGGAAAATATATTTGAAAGCTGTATGCTTTAATTTAGACGGTATTTACTAACACCAGTGATGTAAATGAGGACAGCTGCAGCTAAGTTCATTAACATGCACTGTTTCAAAGTTAATAACTGAAGAAAAATCTATGGCAAGCCCATCTTGTATACAACAAGCATAAAAGAAAGTGTAAGTAAATAAAACAGCTCTGTCTGAGTCATTAGTATTTAAAGTATCCATCCATCACTGCAGCAATCTGCTTTTAAATTCCCTGTAGTGGTGGATTTGACTTTGTGCTTCAACAAGCAAGATTTACTGCGTTTGTGAGCTGGATGTCAGTGAGGGGTCACTCCTGGTCACTGTACTAGCAACTTACACTGGTTGCTGGGGGTCTTTTAACAGTGGGACTTAACAGGCAGGACACCAAAGCTCCAAAGGGACATTATACCTTCCACTCAATATCTTAGCTTTGACCTACGTAGCGTGGTGGCTCGTCATTTCACAGTAACAATAGCCAGAGTCCTTCTGTAAAGAATTTGCTTGCACAGATTCCTCAGGACACTCTAATGCTATAAAAACAAACAAACAAACAAACAAACAAACAAAAAAAACATGCCAGGTTGGTTCAGTTCTAAGACAGTGTCCTTGCCTAAGGGCACTCCCAGGAAACTCATGGTGACTGTGCACTGTACTTAGTTTTTAAGAGGGGTTAAATGCAGGATCAAATTTCCCTTCGTACATCAATCAAAGATCAACAGTTACTCACTAGATTATTTTATTGATTGTTCAGGTCGTAGTTTGGTCTATAAAAACAGAGCCCCTCACAATTTCCTTAAACCAAAGGTGACATCAACAAATGACTTTGTCCAGAACAAAAGACTATCAAATTACTGTAATGTAAAACAAGAAATGTGAAAAACTGGAAAGTACCATCAACCATCAAATGTAAAACAACTGTGCCTATAAATTGTTTAAAATCAAGATTGTTTCCAAAAAGTATTCTAATAATTCAATCGACCAGTCACTGGAGCTCTAAACTTAGCAGTTAGCAGGGTCAGTGTTATTGTCTTTTTTATTTGATTAATTTCTCTTATGTCAGGTTCAGATGACACAAAATGTTTTTTCGTCATGATAGTCACAAATCATGCCTTTTGGTGGCTGAGACATGACAGACTAACATTTTTCCCCTATAAATTATGCTTGCTGTTTTCAAGGTGTATTAACCTGGAAAAAGATTTTGGATTGGGGGAGTTCCCATTTTACAACCGATTAAGTATCAGAAGACCAATTTAAATTGAGGCAGGAAACAAGATTCCACAGCAGTGGGATCACAGGACCACAGGAATTCACCATCCAGCAAGGCAGAAAGCTGTGGTCCTGTTTCCTGTATGATCCACCTAATTTAGTCCTCAAAAACACAACTGACTTACTGAACTTTAGGAGACAGTTTGTATGTAGCAATAAAGTGTTTATGAACACTGTTTATTTTCACCCTGGTGTCATTTTGAGTCCGTACTAAGTGCCCATCCATGTCTGATCTACTTTTGGTGCATTTGTGTCATAGCAGAAGATCTGCAGTGTTCATTAAATTTGAGTCTGGTACATTAAAGCACATTTGCATGCCACTAAAACTGCCACACCATTTTATCATGTAGCAGTTTAAGGTGATAAGCTTAAATTCTAGTTGTGATATGAATGGAAGTTTTTACTGGTCAAATGTGACCTCTGAGTGTCTCAGAGAGAAGATGTGTCACCCTTTTGAAGTTGCTGGAAAAACATTAAAGCACAGTACAGGTTCTTCCTAATGCATGGCAACAGACAAGTTAACAAATGATCTTCAGTGCAAGTAACTCTCGTTTTACCAAATGACAATGATGGCCCTCGCCAGCTACAATGAAAAGCTGCTGAATGTTTTTGATCCCTGTGATTGGAGAGATTAAATAAATTTGTGTATGTGATTGGCAAGCCAATGTGTTTTGGATGTCAAACAATTAGTGTCACTCACAGATGCATGTAATTACTGCTTATATTCACAGACTAATTTTCATATGCTGTAAAATGCTTCTAAGACATCAGAGCTGCAGTGAACAAATCATAGTACAATAAAGAAAGGGGCTGATTTTGATTGGCTTTGTTTTAACCAATATGATGCATTAAAACAGTGATTCCTACTCAGGTATTCCATGTATGCCAAATGTGCTTCTGCAGTGGTGCTTGGAGAAATTGTATAATAGCCTTGACTATCCATCTAGCCATTAACTAGAGCCACTAATCCTTTGCAGAGTTGCAGGGGCCTGGATATTATCCCAAATGACACTGGGTGAGGGGAGTACTGCTGCTCAGTGATCATCACCTCTCTTCTTAACCTAGCTTCAACAACTCTTTCCCATATCTTCATGGTATGGCCCATCAGCTTTATCCCTCTGTAGTTACTACAGCTCTGCACATCACCCTTGTTCTTGAAAACCAGTACCAGTAGACTTCTCCATTCCATAGGCGCTCTCACTTTCCTTCCTTTTATTTCTAAAATTCTTGAAAGAGTAGTTGTAAAACAGCTGACTGATCATCTACAGAGAAATGGTTTATTTGAAGAGTTTCAGTCAGGCTTCTAAATTCATCACAGTACAGAAATAGCTCTAGTGAAGGTTACGAATGTTCTTCTTATGGCCTCTGACAGTGGACTCCTCTCTGTGCTTGTCCTGTTAGACCTCAGTGCAGCATTTGATACCGTTGATCACTATATTTTAATACAAAGACTAGCATACATTTTCATTTTCATTTTGTTATGCAGATGATACCCAGCTGTATTTATCCATGAAGCCAGATGACACTAATCAATTAGTCAAACTACAGGCATGTCTTAAAGACATAAAGGCCTGGATGACCTAAAATTGGGGTGGCTGTGGCTCAGGAGGTAGAGCGAGTCGTCTACTAATCAGAAGGTCAGTGGTTCGATCCCTGGCTCCCCTAGTCTGCATGCTGAAGTATCCTTGGGCAAGATACTGAACTCCACGTTGCCCCCGATGCATTCATCGGAGTGTGAGTGTGTGTGAATGTTAGTAAGCACTTATGTGTAGATAAAAGTGCTGTATGAATGTATGTGTGACTGGGTGAATGTGGCCTGTAGTGTAAAGCGCTTTGAGTACACAGAAACTGAGTAGAAAAGCGCTATATAAGTACCAGTCCATTTACCATTTACCATTTTGACATATTGTGTGTAATTCCCGAATCCTTATTCAAAGTTGCTTAAAACAACTTTGTACTTCATCATTCTGCTGTTTCCAAGTGTTCCCAAGCAGAAATTTATTTACCAACAGCTTCTAAACAAGAAAACAAGCTTGATCTATTGTAAT
>VUQI01063336.1:3187-15027 GCA_015106735.1 Paratilapia polleni | reverse complement strand
AATTAGAAGCATCCTGTCTCAGAGTGATGCTGAAAAACTAGTTTCATATATTACTTCTAGGCTTCTAGGCTGGACTATTGTAATTTATTATTATCAGGTTGTTCTAAAAGCTCCCTGAAAAGCCTTCAATTAATCCAGAATGCTGCATGAGAGTACTGACGGGGACTAGAAAGAGAGACCGTATTTCTCCCATATTAGCTTCTCTTCATTGGCTACCAGTTAAATCCAGAATTTAATTTAAAATCCTTCTCCTTACATTCAAGGTCTTAAATAAGGCCCCATCATATCTTAAAGACCTCATAGTACAATATTATCCCAATAGAGCACTTTGCGCTCAGACTGCAGGCTTACTTGTGGTTCCTAGGGTATTTAAAGTAGAATGGGAGGCAGAGCCTTCAGCTTTCAGGCCCCTCTCCTGTGGAACCAGCTCCCACTTTGGATTCAGGAGACACCCTCTCTACTTTTAAGATTAGGCTTAAAACTTTCCTTTTTGACAGAGCTTATAGTTGGGGCTGGATCAGGTGACCCTGAACCATCCCTTAGTTACACTGCAATAGGCCTAGGTTGGGGGCTTCTGCTGGAGGTTTCTTCCTGTAAAAAGGGAGTTTTTCCTTCCCACTGTCACCAAGTGTTTGCTCATAGTGGGTCGCCTGACTGTTACTATTTACTTTTTTTTTTACACTGGAAACCTTTGAGAGTTCCTGGTGTTTGGACTCCATAGATTGTCAGAGGACGCCTCGTACCAGTTGTGGGCGCTAATGCGACATTATCGTCCGCTAAACGCCGTTAGAACTGAGGATGAAGAAGACTGAATCTCTGCTATGATTGGACGAGGAGTCAAGTGGTTGTTATCGTGGAAACCCGGAAAGATGACAAATGTTAATTTCTAACCTTTCAGGTAAGTCGACAGAAATGTGTCACGTCTGTTGAAGTGTAAGAGAATTTTTTTATTTTATTTTATTTTTTGCGTGTATAAGGTGAAGAAACTCCGTTATCCGTAGCTGTAACTCCGTTATAAGTGCACAAAACACACGTAAGTGTTCCTCTTTAAAGTAGTTTCAGAGTGTAGTTCAGTTTGATATCCGTTTGTTATCCATCCAATGTTTATAAAACGTTAAATTACCGTAAGAACCTTTGAGCTACAGATATCTTTAACTGTCGTTTTGACTTTCTGGTTCCCTTGAATAACAGTTTGACTCGTCACAGTGTAATAAAACACGCTTCTGATATGTGATGTAGATGTCGGAGAGTTAAAATAATTGCTGCTAATGTTAAAACGACTTGCTCACTGTTTAAACTAAACAGTTTGGGTGCAAAACGCTTTTTGAAAACGTTTCGATGCATTTCATTTATTATGTATATACTTAATACATAAACATAATGAGTTGAAGTTCATAGTTTTCCCCTTTCGTGGCAGAGTTTATATAGCGCCAAATCACAGCAGTCGACGCAAGGCGCTTTATATTGTGGGGTAAAGACCCTACAATATTAGAGAGAAAACCCCAAAAGTCAGACGACCCCCTATGAGCAAGCACTTGGCAACAGTGGGAAGGAAAAACTCCCTTTTAACAGGAAGAAACCTCCGGCAGAACCAGGCTCAGGGAGGGGCAGCCATCTGCCGCGACCGGTTGGGGATGAGGGGAAACAGAGGAGAGCAGAGGGAGACAGGACAAAAGACACACTATGGGAGAGAGACAGAGTTTAATAGTAATGGGAAGTCCCCAGCAGCCTAGGCCTGTTGCAGCGTAACTAAGGGATGGTTCAGGGTCACCTGATCCAGCACTAACTATAAATCTTTATTATAAAAAAATAACTGAACTGTTTCGAAGGCTGTCAGATCTTTGAATGTTTATCCAGAACAAAACTGAAGTTACACAAGAGATAAACATCAGCCAATGCACAGCAGATAGATGAGTCTCTGAGTGACACCTTACTGAAGGGTGCTCACTCATCAATCGCAGATATAACTTTCAGTATTTGCTGTGGGTTCTAGTTTTAATATAGTAATGGCCCTTCAGCATCCCTTTCTCTAAAGGTGTATCGATGCAAAGAGGGCACACTGGACTAAAATGGCATCCTATTTTGATGAACACGACTGTGAGCCCACCAACCCTGAGGAGCAGTACCGCCAGAATGCACTGCTTGAACTGGCCAGGTGAGAGGAAACATACGAGAGACTTTGTTCTCCGTTGTGCAGTGCTCTGACTGGCTGTTGGTGTTTGTGTACAGGTCTTTAATGCAGGGCTTGGACTTCATTGACTCAGGGGTGTTCGACTTGTCAGACTGGGACCAGCGGCTTCCTCCTCCAGCTGCCAAAACTGCTGTTCAGACCCTCACTGTGGTCATTATATCACCCGAACAAGCAGGTGACAGATGTGCACCAGTAGAATTATATGTGTTGACATTTAGATTAATGATCAGTTTTTACTGATATTGAGGAAGTGTAGAGGAAGACGAGTTTTGATCTGGATTTTTGCTCTCGCAGACAAAGGTCTCAAGTGTCCTGTGTGTTTGCTGGAGTTTGAGGAACAACAGACAGTTCGAGAAATGCCTTGCAAACACCTTTTCCATTCAGGATGTATACTTCCCTGGTTGGGCAAGGTAAAGCTCACATATTTGGTCTTGTCTCTGAAATGGAAAATGTGTGAATGTGGCTACTTAGAAATCCTTTTGCTTTTTTGTCCTGTTTAAATTATAGACTAACTCTTGTCCACTCTGTCGACTTGAATTACCTACCGACAATCCGGAGTATGAGGAGTTTAAAAAAGACAAGGTGAGTGTGTGTGAAAATCCACACTTTTAACATGCTTTTAATGTGACAATAGCTGAATATTATTATTTTTCTCTCCTGTAGGAGAGAAGGAAACAGAGGGAGCACCGGCTAGAGGACCTACATGGAGCCATGTACACATGACACCACACTGCTGTGGTGCAGTGTTGTGGCACATCGACATTTTAGTTTAATGAAAGCAACAAGAAACGCATAAGGCTGCATTCGCACCATGTCGCATAGAGTGTAATTTCAAGCACAGGGATGGGAAGGAGTGTAAAACAATAACTAACCTATTAGGAAATTGTGGGCAAAATAGCTGCAAATCCACCATCTCTGTCGGCTCCATCTAAACAAACTTTAATACTGCAAATTATGTACCACAGTGAAAAATCTATTTATCTGGAATGACTTTATGTCAGGCAGTCGGGGAAACTATTGAGGATTAATGTAAATGGATTTTCTTGTTATCCCCATTCTGTTGACATGGTGTGAATGCAGCATAAGCAACAGGGTCATTAAACATTTAAGAACTCTTTTGTCACTAGTAGGACGATTATACTTTAACATGCTGCTGCCACAGCGCTAAGCACTCTCAAGCATAGCAGTTCAATTCCTTTCTTTTTTTTATATAAATTTATATGCTATAAATGCACAAAATCTGTTCAGCTGTATTTTGTTTAATGAATATGAAATGATAATGAAAACTAAGGTTTTAATCACAGACTGCTTTTCCTGTTATTTCTTCATGAAATCAGTATTAAAAATTAAAAAAAAAGGTTTTTTTGTTTGTTTTGCAACATTACTTACAGAAAAGGGGTCTAAAAATGATAGTGGGCTATATCTTAGAGGCACATTTATAGTTTTCCATCAAAGGTTTGATTTTAAAAGAAATTCCAGCAATTAAGCATAAGTGATGCACAGCAAATTCTGGATTTCCTAACTTGCACTGGTCGATGCCCTTGTTCACACTCCATGTTCCCAATAGAGCACAGGCTTTTTGTACATTTGCTGAGCAGTGTCTGCTCCTAATGCTGAGGAATTTTGACCTGTAATGGGGAAAATTCATGGAGTTCCCCTTTAGCTTGTCCCATGATGTTGGTTTGATTTTTTGAGAAAACACTGCCTCTCCTGTAGCCTAGACGGAGTAAACATTAACACAACCAGCATGGTCTGAATTTGAGTTGATGCTTCTGCATCATATGACAGTCCCTTCAAACTGCTTCCACATCACAGTAGTGATCTGGGAAACACTTGAAACTGCTCTGACACAGCTTTGGCAGGATTTTTAACTTTTTTTAAATTGTGTGCGTGTATGCAAGTTAGCAGCTGCGTTCAGACTGCATCACGGTTCAGAAGAAGATAAATAAGGATCCTTTTGAACTGTAAATCAAGCCAAGTCCAAGTAAATCTAGCGGAATCCAAGAATAAAAATATGGAGCTGGAAATGATCGTAACAGTTCCACTTTACACACCAGCTGATAATTTTGCCGTTTATTAGGAAACAAAAGGAATTTTGTGTGTTTAAAAACAGTCCATGAAAGCCAGGTGCTAATAATTTATCATTTTTATTTCATATTTGAATATAAATCTCTGTCAAATGAAAATACCTAAATGATAGACAAATCATACATATTTACAGAATTTATAAAAGCAAACAATAATTTGTGTTGACTTGCTTTCAGGGATTTGTCAAACTCCTTTGTTACCATTCTTTTACATACTTTTCAAATTCACAGGAAATAGGACCAATAAGGTTTATAGACATTTCTGTGTTGCTAGAGTTCAAGACATTTACAGGTCAGGCAGCCATTTGTAATACAGTGATCTCCCACAAACAAACAAACGATTTGACTGCTTACTGAAGTGCACATTTGGACAGGAAAAAAAAAAAAAAAACTAATAAAAATCAAACTTTACATTTAATATTTGGCCTGTGGAAGATGGCATTATGGTATAGATGCTGTTACACAATAAACCCAACCCTGATGTGAGGACTCACACAAGCTGCCATTGGGAGTCACACATTATGACTCATTACAGTATGGTGAAACAGGTTATAGGTGAACAAAAGATACAAAAAAAAGAAAGAACATGTGTTCCCCTGGCACAGTACAAGGGATAAGGCTAAAATAGTGACAGAAAAATCACTCAAAACTCCAGTGGATTTTAGTCTTTTTGGCAAGATTTGCAGAACAAACAGGATTGCTGCAGTCGCTGAAAAAACGGAAAGTGAAATCCTTAGCGCACAAAGTAAAGACACCTGACACATGATTATGCATCCTGTGCAACAGCACATCCACTGCCCTGACAAATGCTGACACTTCTTAGGACAGATGCTTGCAGATAGATACAGCCGTGGATTGCTGATCCACCATCATGTTAAATACTTCACTCAACCTCAAATGCTGCGAGATGGGAAAACGCATCAGAACTGTAGCATTCACCTTTAAGTAACATCAAAAAACCACAAAAGATAAAAGAGGTAGGTGACCTTTTTAAAATGAGTATTGCTGGCATCCAGTGTTTTAGACAGTTTAAAAATGAGTCAACACTATGCAGAGGGCAGAATACTGTGTGTATCTGTGAAACATACCTCACTCACTCCAACAAAAGGAAGAAATGTAACCTAAATAAGTGGCATTAGTCAGCTGTAGTTTAACCAGTGGTGGTGTGTGGCAGTCTGGTGCTGAGCTAATACAAAGTTAACAACTTAAGAGAAACTGGCAACAATAGCACAATAAAAACACAATACATAAAGCACTTTGACATCAGTCTATGACCTGTATGGTGTCATCTGGTGGGAGGCCTACAAGCATCATATTCACCTCCCCTGTGAATTTGGGCTTCACATTACTTCATACTGAACAGAAAATCTATTCTATGAACTCAAATAAGGCTTCCAAGGTTCCAGCCTGGAATCACAACAGTATGTTGACAACAACTGTGTTATTCTGTAAATGTCATTCTCGGATTCTTGTTTTACCTTTACACCCCTACTTGTTTTATCATAACATGTACTTTAAATGGCCGTCAAAAACAAAAAGAGGCCCTGTATTAAACTCCTACGCACTGAAAAAGGCGTCATTATCATACGACTGATGCAATTATTGCATCGACACCAGTGAAATAAAGGGTAGCATGAAATGCCAATGTTCCAAAGAAATTGTCAACATGTAGGAGAGTAATGGAATGACATCAAGGAGTGACTAGATTATCAGCTAAAAGTGATCGAGTCATTCAAAAGAAAAGCGCCATGCTGTTCTCACATGAGTGACCCAAGGCCCAAGATACATATACATATTTTGTAAAATTATTTTAAAGTACCTTCACCATCTGCATTCAAATGATCTGTGCAACCAAATTAAAATCATCATCAGGTGCAGATAATTTATGCTTGATTGATTGATTAAAAATCCTGTGTGCTCTCAAACTGTAAAACATAAGTAACAGTTAACTATTTATTTCTCAAACATTCAGTGTTCTCTACCTACTACGCAAACTTAAGAATCAAACATGAATTGCTCTTCCATTCAAAAAAAGTGTGCCGTGCAGAGAGAAGCAAAAAGCCGAAGCAGGTGGGCTGCGCAAAAGCTTTGGGTAGGAGAGTCTGGGGAGGAGGAGAAAACTCTACCAAGAGACCAGTAATGCAGAGTTATTAAAAAATAGAATACACTCCCAGTCAGGCAACACTCTACTCTAATGCAGAATTGCTTGTATCAACAGCCACTGAGAAACATTCATGGTTCCAAAACTCAGACTGGCTCCAAACTTTCAACAATACTACAGAAAATGTATCTGTAGTAGGTTGCGGAACATTGGGGAATTAAAAAGGAGAATTTAAAAAAATAAAAAATAAAAAAAAAAAGTTAAAGATTTCCAAACACGCTCTCTTCCTCCACATGCTGCCTCTGTCAATTCGCCTTCCTGTGGGAGCCCATGAAGCATCTCAGCAGTGACCTTTCAGAACTTTGAGCTGTGATGCAGAGCTACAACATGGCTATGCTTTCTGGGGTACAGTTGAGATGTGTGGATGTGCTGCTTCCCCCGGGGGACTTGAGACCCTTTGTTGCACCGCTTAGCGTCGAGCCCCGGCCCCTGGAGCCCATGATCACCCCTGAGTCGTGGTGGCTCTGCTGCAGGCCTGCCATCATCGTCTCACTGGTGACAGTGCCGAACTCATAGGTGAAGGTGCCGTAGAAGACCAGGATGTCCACAGTAAAGACCCACTCACAGATGGCTGCAGCGTGCTGCAGGATGAAGCTCTCATGGATGAAGAAGATGCCGCCTTGGAGGAGGGCAAGTTAAGGATGACAAAAAGCTCTGTGACAGCCAACACATTTATCCCCACTAAAGTATAGTGGACAGAAATCTAACCAGCAGCTTCATCTCAGGCTGGCAGACATGAATTCACGATCTGATCTGGTTAAACTACAATCAGCTCTTGAGCTCTATTAAATAGATGGACTTAAAAATAGGATACCAGTCAGTAAATACTTTATTTTCACCCAGGATAGACTTATTTCTAATTATCACGAAGTTGAACAGTTCTAATTTCTGTTGCCAGCCAATCAGACAACGAGAGGGCAGGCAGAAATAAACGATGACAATAACTAAGCGCTGGAGGGAAAACAGTCTCCCCTGCACTGCTTCCTAACTGGAAAATATTAAGAAGTGTGAAGTATGAGTCACAGGGAGCCATGACAGGGAAGAGCAGGTGCCATAGAAACTAAAGCCCACAACTCTATTCCTTTGATGGCTAAACAATGAGGAGGAGATGAAAGTGACCTCGCCTTGCCAGCAGTTTGACGTCAAACCTTAATGACAATCCATCCACTTCCTCAACTGCGTATTCAGTTCATCCCAGCTGGGTGAGTGAGAGGCAGGGTACACCCTTGTCAGGTCACCAATTTATCACAGGGCTAACTATACTACTTTTTTTTTTATTACTTTTTAACTTTTATTTAACCAAGAAGTGAAACTCTTGATATTAAGAACTGAAGCTCCCACACAAGCACAGGGAGAACATGCAAACGCTAAACACAAAGGCTCTGTCTGGGTTCAAACCCAGGACGCTCTTGCTGTAAGGCTGAGGCACTGAGCCATCATGCCTTTAAATTAAAATCACACCAATAATTTTGTAAAGGAACTCAATAAAAGCAAAACAATCATTATAAAGAAACAGCTTAGAAGAGCTAAAACCAATTTATCTGCACAATAAGAGGGACGTCCCCCCAGTATGAAAAGGATACTGAGGACGAGAGAGACCATGGCTCCCAGTGCCAAAGCCACTCGGAAATGAGCCATCCAGTAGTCAAGGGCGGTCATAGCCAGACGGTAGGTGAGCACACACTGCAGGCACACAAACAGCAGCCCTGCTGGGAATGCCACACCTGCACCCACATAGTGAAGCGATTTGGCGTGATCAACCTGTCAGATGGAAACACAGAGTCAGGAGAGCTGTTTGCACTCTGAGGTCCACATAAATGTCTTAACACACTGACAGTTACGTACAGTATTACAGTACAAGTATTTAATTCAGTGTTTTTACTGTTGATGCTTACCTGGAAGTTGCCCACCATGACCAGACCAATGGCGTTTGTGCAGCCGGACACCAAAGCGCTGGTGTTGACCCAACATCTGTGGCTATGTTCAATTACTTGGGCGTAGCGCAAAAGGCACACCATCACCACTGTGGGAAACAAATTTAACAACTATAAATAAAACTGCAGATTCCTTTTGATATGCATGGGTGAGTTAGCAGCCTTAGAATGAAAAATATGCTTGTATTTTCTTCATTTTCACACAAAATAGGAAACTCAGAAATTTGGATACTCATTGTTCTGCATCATGAGAAAGGCTGCTAGAAAGTAGCTTCACCCATTCTGCCAACATTAGACTATGTGATTCATTTAACTGCTGGCTCAGACAGGATGCACACTTTCTAATATTGACATCTCTGGTTGCTAAGGGTCAATTTTCTTGGCAGGTTTAAAAACCCTGTTTGAAAACTATGAAGCTGCAGGTTGCAAGTCAGTAAAACAGAGACCAACATTACAAGCCATCAACAGGAAGGAATTCAAAGGTCTGAAACAGCATCCAGACAGCTTTTGCTCCAGTGAGGGATTACAGAAATAAAATGTTTACTACAAATGCAAGGAAACAAAATAAGACCACGAGGGCTAGAAAATAATGGAAATACATCTGAGACGTAAAGGTGATGTGAATAATGAAGTAGAGCTGCAGGAGAGATGCAATCAAGGGCAGCTGGGGGAAACTGGAACAGAAGTGAGTGGTGATAAAACAAGAGAGGGAGGAGGAGTAATGGAGGAAGGCTGTAGAAGGTGCATGCAGGGGAAGGGACAGAGGGGGGAAGGAAAGCTGCATTCATTATTGATTAGAGAGCACAGGCTATTTCCAGCCCCTATGTAATTCCTGGAGGCTTGAGGCTAACGTCAGCGCCTGTGGGTACTGTGCAGGATTAATAAAATATACAGAGTGGACAGTGGAGACAGACTTCACCTCAACTCTATCACCTAATTGTGTTTGTATTAATAAACACAAGCCAACAGTCTGTTCACTCAAGTGTGGGCCACGTATATAAACACAGATAGATTTAACTAAACTAACGTGATTCCATATTAAACAACCAGTATTTAACAATGGATTTTTGCAGGGCATCCCCCTACATTTCCATATTTGTAGGAAACACTGATGTTTACCACACTGTACTACAACTACTGAATAATATTTAAAATGTCTTTTAAGACGCTCTTAGCAAAAGTAATTTTTAAGGAATAGTTCAGAAACTAGGCAGACCCTCTCCTCCTTGCTAGGTAGATGAGAAGTTTGATGATATTATATTAAATATGAAGTTAGAGCAAACTGGTGATTATCTCAGTTTAACATTAAGACTTGAAACAGAAAGTAGCCTAGAGTGATTCTGTCCCCTAAGCTCACTTGTTAAAACCTTCATTTTAACAAACAAAATAAAATAAACTTGTTTATTGAATCTGTACAAAAAAAAAAATAAATAAAAAAGTGTAAAAATGTTGACTTGGTTTTACAGGAAGTTACAAACCAAAACTAATTATCACTGGGCGCAGTCACTTCCTGGTGTCTTCACCAAAAAAAACCTTACAGACACATCAAGAAGCTGCAGCCTGCCAAGAAATTATCTGGTCCATAACCCATGGAAGAATACGTTTTTCTTTTTTTGTTTTGTTTTTGTTTTTTTAAAGTGAGGTTTCGGGGTGTTGCTAGGCAGATTTTGTCTAAAACTTTGGACACAACAGGGCATAGCATTTTCCATTGTTTACAGACTATATGCCATACTAAGCTAACTCAGTGCTGGCTATATCATTA
Organism: Paratilapia polleni; assembly: GCA_015106735.1. Taxonomy (NCBI): domain Eukaryota; kingdom Metazoa; phylum Chordata; class Actinopteri; order Cichliformes; family Cichlidae; genus Paratilapia; species Paratilapia polleni. The sequence goes on along the minus strand of VUQI01063336.1, from coordinate 4,892 downwards.
TATGCACACACCATAAAGGTATGAGACTGATACCAGTGTGTCTGTGTGTACGCAGTGCAGTTCAGTTGAACTGAGGACTTACCCATGAAGGCTCCAACGTTGCCGATCAGGCTGAACAGGCAGCTTTCAGGAGGGTAGGAGCCACATTTACTGTAGAGACATGAAAACACAATAGCTTTCAATATTTATAAAGAGAAACGCAAACAACAGAAAACAGAAACCAGTGACAGTTCTGTAAGATGGCAGTTGTCCCACCCCTTCTCTCAAAGAGCCAATCAACAGCTGAACTGAAAAACGTATGAGCCAATCATGTTGTTGCAATATCACATATTGGAGTTCAAAACTATTTAAACTGTGTGGTGGCAGCTGTAACCACTCAATATAATAAAGATGTAGGTAAGTGTACTTATTGTTTTTCGCTTACTGTATCCATTTGTATCCAGTGATCTGGTGGGAGGAGCCAGAGACACGCTTCGTGACGGCGCTCTGGACTGAGTTGTAATTAATATTAATTAATCTTTACCTTTAAAGAAGTGTACTAAAAGTATCACTTGAGGGAAAAAAAAAATTTTTAAAACTTATTTTTGGGGCAAAGTCACCATATGTCTTAAATAGTTATTTATGTCAGCGACTATTAAAACTATAATAATGTTGTATGGCTCCTTCCCATTCATTTAGATAGGGGTTTTAGAACATAACTGCCCAATTAATTTCCCAGAGATGTTGACAAGATGGTTGCCAAGTAGTGAAACTTGCTTCAAAAAGGGTTATGCATGTATTTTACCTGTCACTATTTAATACTTGTATCTTTCTACCAAGGCAGACTTCTCATAAAATTAAGTACAACATGTTGACATATATAGCTGAAACTTAGATGAGAAAACATGAATACAGCGTACAGACTGCAAAAAAGTGTTTAGCTTTTACAAGAGGGCTTTTGTACTCGCCTGCGGTAAGAGGCGTATTTGGAGATTAAACAAGTGCATTTCATGCAAAGCTACAACATATCAAGTTGGTAATTCATGCCTTGGGGCCTTCGCTGACACAAAACAGCTTTTGTACTCTAAAACAAAGACATGAAGCATAGCAAGGAGACCTGATGAGGGGGATGTCCTGGATGGTGCAACATGACTTCGGGAAGCCTGGCCGGGGCAGCTCCTCTGTACACGTGACATTGTAAGACCTGTAGCAGTGACACAAAAAGCTCAGTTTATTCCTTGCTGGTAGCTATGGAGTTTGACTGTGTCCAGGAACAAATGACACAAATCAAAACCAGATATTTTAGCCCATTTCATCAGCCTAATAGAGGAAACTCACATACCAGTTCTCCACAGGACACACATGGTGATTCATCACAGCCATGGCATACCTGTAGAGTAAAAAATAAGCCATAATTTAAAGTAGGAAATGTCAAACATTTTGTCATCTAGAGTGATCTAATCCGTAATGACAAAAGCCTATTTGTCCTGTCCATTTCTGCAACCCTTCTATTAATCTGTTCATCATGTAACACCTGATAACATGAACACGATATGTTTAAATGTGACTCACACTATCCATATTCCTGTGATGGAGAAGGCAGACAAGCTGACAGGCAGGACAATCCAGGCAGTCATTGGGCTGGCTGTGAGCGACCTTTGTTCCAAGCATGAGGTGAGACGGCAGCTTTGGGCTGGAGCGGCAACACGACGGGAGGGATCAGGTA
>VUQI01063335.1:0-15190 GCA_015106735.1 Paratilapia polleni | reverse complement strand
TGTATATCAGCGATTCAATCTCAAAACACAGCAAACTCAGATGAGTGGAGTGTGTGTGGGTGGATGTGGATGTAACTTGCCACTGTGTTATTTCCTGCTTTCATCCTGTTTTCTGCAGTTGTCTTTGTGTGTCCATTGTAAGCGATCAGTCTGTATGTTGTGCAGGGTCGAGGTTCAACTGCTTTTGTCCAGACAAATCAAAGAGTTTCACCAGGAGGTCACAGCTACACTCAGTGACACCACTTTAGTTTCAGTAGATCTTAAAATAGACTAGACAAACAGTGCAGACTACGCTGGAGTTTAAAACAAACCTAAACATCAAATAACCTTCATACACATACTTGCTGTGCATGTTTTGGTTTTATGGACATCTTTGTGTAAATGATGATCAAATCACGTGGGAGGAAGGATGCAAACAATGGTTAGAGCAAGTTGGCAGCCACTCATGCTAAACTAAAAAGTAAATTAAACCACATAGAGAAGCCACCATTTTTGTTCAAATATACCTGAGTTATTTGCTAAAAAATATATAATTCTGGATTGGATTTATATAGCGTTTTTCAAGATACCCAGAGTGCTTTACATGGAATCCATTATTCATTCACTCCACAGCCACACACTGGTGGTGGTAAGCTACATCAGTAGCCACAGCTGCCCTGGGTCAGACTGACGGAAACGGGGCTGCCAATCCTCGCCAACAGCCTCTCCGACCACCACCAAACATCCATTCACATTCATACACCAGTGTTGGAGGCACTGGAGGGAAGGTGGGTAAAGTGTCTTGCCCAAGGACACAACAGCAGAATGACTGGGATGGAGCAGGGATTCGAACCGACAACCCTCCAGTTATCGGACGACCCACTCTACCTCTATCTCTAAGTGTATAATATTGAGTTAAACACCATTGTTTTACTGCAGTTGAATGGTCAAGGGTTAAAAATGCCATGCTTGTTCAGTATCTGTATTGAATTTGGCTGATGAGAGACATCCATAGTTGCTTGTTTTTGCTTGCTTGTCTGTACATTTTAGTGGTAAATTGGATATATACAGACAATTATAGGCTACAAGCATCTTTTTTCTTTGTAAAATTTGGCTTTAATGATATTACATAAGGTGGCACTGTTGCCCCTGTCAAGAGCAATGACTGAAAACCACCTTAACCCGTTCTCTTAGTTACAATAATTAGGAGATCTTTTTGTTTTGGGACATAATTCTTATTACATGATTTCTGACATTGTATTCACTTACGACAGAACATCTTGCAGCAAACAAATTTCCAATGATTTCAGCCCTGTTTATAGATGAATTATTATTAATTCCATGAAATCCATCCAAAAAAAACAAAAGGTTCTAAATGTTCTGATCTTTATTATTTGTGGTTTTTAGAATATTAGTAAATACATACCCACAGCTAAATGTGATTCTGTGCTATAAGTTTTGCATGACACAATCAGAGTGTGTTATTGGAGCTGATGTCTTAGACCGCCTGTATTGGTCATGATGGTGATGACATCAGTGATTCAAGGCGAGATTTCATTTAAGCTTTCTGTGAATCACTGCTGTCTTCCGCATTTTTGAGCCTCCATCAGATCAGGGTGTTATATTGTGTGCTTACCGGCGTTGCTGAGGAGGTTGCTGAGTCCCTCCTCCAGCTGTGGGTCTATAGGGGAGTCCCTTCCTGGTTCCCAGTCCACATCTCCAGCCTCGCTCTCACCATGCCCACTGTCTTTGGTGCTCTGCCAGTCAGAACAGTCCTGACCTCCATATCTGCAGACAAACATGAACATGAACCTGATTAACAAATGCTCCACTCATTTGTTATCTATTTAACTTTTGGCATTGTGTCGTTTTAAGCAGCGTTTTAAGTTCTTAATGGACTCTTTCCAACTGGATGTCTTAAGTATCAAGTAAAGAGAATTTTTCTATAACCTAAAATTACAATAGGGTCATTCAGTTTGTACACAGTTAATACACAGTAAATGGGTACGCAGTGCAAGTTGACTTAAGAACAGAATCTGCCTGATTTGTTTGTTTATTTTCAAAATAAGAAATAAATCAATTTTAATGCTAAATAAGAACCGGGACTTAAGATATTAAAAAAATAACATAAAGGCCTGGTCACGTTTGGTGATAAGTCTAGAATTAGGAATCATTAGAAGTGCCCTGCCAGAGGATCCTGAGTAACAGTGATGCTCATATTGAGCTAGCAGGAGCAAAAAAATCTTAATCTTAGAATCAGTTCTCAAACTCACAGGAAGCCGGTGAAAGGCATCATGAACAGGTGTAATGTGGTTAGAATATATTAAACCTGCAGTGCTTTATATCATTTGCAGTCTTTGCCTGCTAATAATACAGAGTCATGCATATTGCATTGTCTTGTGCAAAGCAGCACTGCACTACTTTAGTCACCTGAAACATCAGAGAATAGTTTTGAATCAAAATAACAGCTCGTGACACATTTTTTTCAAACTTTATTAAATAAGGCACAGAGACTAAAGGCAAGTTGGTGCTGGGGCCACATAGAGATGATTATTTATACCTCAGATTCATACGTCATCCACAATATTTTGGAAATCCAATTTGTATTCTCAGCTAAATACTACTAATGTAAGATGAATCTGTGGTACCAGGCTTTATTGGAACATTTCTACGCTTGATTTACCTCAGGTTTAGCATGTGCATGGTAAATATAAAGGGAGCTGAAATAGAGCCTTGGGGAACCCCACAGACTACATAAGCACAAGAAGATGCACCAAATATTATAACAGAGATAGACTGTTTGACAGAAATTAAAACATTGCTAATTGCAACAAAGTTCTTTTATAATATAGTTGTTAAGGCTGAAGTCAAAGAGAATTAAAATAGATTTAAATAAAATGAGGTGGGTGATGGGGGTGAGCAGTCAGTCATTTCAGAGCAAGAAGCAGAAATCAGAAATCTTTGAGAAAAAAAGAAAAAAAAGAGAAAACTTTGAAGATTTTCAAAGATTTTATTTTTAAAGTTTGGAGCTGGGTGTAAAAATGAGTTTGAACTGAAGGCTCCAGAAATGGCATATAATCATGAAGTCATTAAACTGTGGTCTGACATCTTCTTAAAGCTTAACAAATACTTACTACCTCTCATTGTTTCTGTAGGTACTGCTTCCTGCTGCTAGAGGGAATTTTTTAAGTAAGTACTGAAAGCATAAGTGATTAAAAGTTACTTATTTCTCAGTTTAACAAAAAAGAAGAAAGTCCTTGAAAATGTGGAACAACACTGAGAATTGAGAAAAAAATCTTTAAAGACCAGGAATCACAACTCTAGTGTAAATCTGAAGATATAAAGCCAGAGGTTTGATGTGTTTAAGATTTTAAAAAAGGTGATAAAATTCCTGAGGTTTCAGATGACAAATCCTTTGGTAACCACAAACAATCACAGCAGCAGGCAGGCTCAGGCAGGAAGCATCAGACAGATAAAGGGGAGCTCACAGAGATGAGTTATTAACTGCCATGCACAGTAAGGTGTGTTTTGTGATGAAACAGTGCACTGTGTGTATCAATGTGATGTCAGATCTTATCTCAGTGCTACAATAATGTTGAGGTAGCTGCTTCCTGCCAGAGACTCTGAATCACTCAGATAGAGCTGCTGCAACCTGCTTTTGCGCACACATTTGGGGTTATGAGACACTCTTCCTGTGACACTGACTTTGTGTCCTGTTTTTCCATTGCTGTTATTTCAGTCACAGCAGGTCAGTCAGTCAGAAACACTGAGGAAGGCATTTGTCAGCTACAGCTTCAGGCTTTCATGACTTCAAGTAAAAGTTGCAGCTGAAAGGCTGATAACAGTGTAGCATTACTCTCTCTGTTATGAAGGGGACAAATGTTGGAATAATTTACCAACCAGCTAGAGTTAGGAGGTGTAACTGTGCAGAATTCTCAAGTATATATAAATATATTTATAAATATATTATAAATATTTATATGAAAGCCAAAAGCATCTCACACAGCCAAGACTTGGAGAAAAAAAGAAAAAAAAGACGACTTTGCCGGACATTTAAACAATACTGAACTGGTTAAAATTTGAGAGGAGAAAACCATCTTTCCAGGTCACTGAAAAACCTTTTTAGGTCTATATTTGGTTGAAGAGTTTGCAGACAAGTTGATGAGAATGTATTTTCACTTTTCCGTCAATCAGCAGATTTGAACCCAGACCCTGCTTACTACAGCATTTCATGGTTAGAAAGTCAGTTTTGAGGCTATTTACAAATATGTGAATTCATCTTTCACTTTTCATACAAATCTAGATGTAAAGTGATGTCTGGCCATCCACACTATGTTTGGTGGGGTAGCTTCAGCTTTAGACCTCCACAATGTAGAGCTGCCTTTCTCTGTTTTTGTCAACACTAAGGACACAGCCATCAAACAAGATTTCTTTGTCCTCAGTGTAGTGATCTACAGCCTCCAGTTATAACAGTTCGGGGGGGGGGAAGCATGTTAGCTCTTAAAATTGGTGGCATTCCCATTACATATGTCTCTGTGGTGCAATCAGAGAAAGACTGGATTGATCAGAGAGCACAGCAGCAATCACAGTCTGAAAGCAGCAGCCAGCTGGCTCTGAAACAAGCCTCTGATTAGAGAAAGAAGAAGGACTGAATCTACATCAGGATCTTTCCTTCAGGATATCACTTGTTTTGAAGTCAGTGTGTAAGCAGAGTTCTTACAAGGTCAGCAGCAAGAGACCGTACTCATGTTTGGTGACCCATGTTAGTGTCCTGCCTCATTTTTACAAGGACAACAAATACTGAAGCATATTAAAGGATGAAATAAAGACATTTTGAGTGTTATCTGTAAGAAAACAGTGTCTGGCATATTCACAATAGAGTCACGTCTACTAGAAAACATCACTAATGTGTTGGCCATCAAAGGATTTACAAAAAGAAAAAGAAGAAAAGAAAAAGAGCTGCAAACTAAACCCAGTTTTTGTTTTGGTTATTTTTGTTGTTGTTTGTTTATTTGTTTTTGTTTTTGTTTTTGTTTGAATAAAAACCATAAGAGAAAGAGAGTGCGTGGGCCTCACCATATGATGCAAAGTAACAGTGAAACTGAAAATGTGAATATGTCAGTGTATGGAGTAAATTACTGAAAAAAAGGTCAAAATGTGAGCTGGTTCTGCAGATAGAAGCAGCTTTGTGATTTGGCTTTGTTGTGATTTTGTTGTGTCTGTACTTCAGAGGAGAGGGATAGAGGCATGTATAGGTGGAAGGGGGGGAGAAGTCAGACTGACCTGCCATTGCGATGAGAGTATTTGTTTCCGCGGAAGTTTGGTCTGGGCTGCAGCTGACCTTGATGGAGCAGAGACAGGAGCTGGGAGATTTGCTGCAGGTAGGAAAAGAAGTTAGGAGAGGAAGGATGAAGGTGAGAAACAAGAGGAAAAAACTGTTATAAAAACATTTTCAGACATCACTGAAACATTTCAGCTGATTTGAAAGCATGCCAGGGTTCGCCTGACAGCAAACCAAACCTACTTCACAGTGAGTACTTCTACCTTATGTCAGGTACTTATCTGAGTATATTTTAACATACGCAAGCTTTTGTACGATGTTTTTAATGGACTAGGCAATGTTTGTAGGTACTTTTTGGATTAATTAAATTTCATAAATACTGTGGGATTATTTGTCAAGGCTTGTTTTCAAGAACTGGGTGTAATTTATTTCCACAGGTAGATAAAATATGCTTGGAGGCTCTTTGGGCAGTGTAGTGATAATATAACTAATTTCAACTTATTTAAATCAACACCTGTCATTTGAAGAATGACATGGGCAAAAGTCAGCAGGCCACACCAGTTATTTAAATTAGTTAAATATACATTTAATTGACTTTTTTCATGTGGTGAGCCCTCCCACTCTGCCTGTTCCTTGTCTTTATTTTTTCCTGGTCTTGTGTAGGATGCAGGCAGAGTGATTGAGGTGGGTTCAGAGTAGAAACACACCTGAAATCACTGAGCTGATTTCTATATAGGAGGGATTTAATGTGCCAGCTCGCTTTCTCTCTGCAGCAGGCACAAGTTTGTCTGGTTTGGCTTTTGTTTGCTTTGTTTAACTTCATCTCTGGCACACATTGGAATTTATCTGCACTCATGCACTTACAGCAATACTGATCCACCTGTTCTGCATTTCTTTATAGTACATTAAATTTCATTAAATAAATTTTGATCTTTTTTTTGTTTATTCAATTCATCACACAGTCCCCGTCATTTGTCTGAACTATGACCTGGTTTATGACACCTTTGAAGCTAATATTCTAGGAACTTTTAGTGACCACAAAGCTAAGCTCACTCCCTAATGAGTGATAACACATGTTTTTCACAGTAGTCATTTTGACTTAATTATGGTTCCGTAATCCATGACGGTGACTAGTATGCACACAGGACCTCTGGAGCTTTTTCCTCCTGACATGCCTCTTGCCCCTCCTTGAATCACCACCTTTTCGTGGTGGAGGGGTTTGTGTGTCCCAGTGATCCCAGGGGCTATGTTGTCTGGGGCTTTTGCCCCTGGTAGCGTCTTCCAAGGCGCGCTGCCTGTGCGTTGCGCCTTCAGATTGGGGAACGGGTCTTCACTGTCTTTTGCGCTTATGCACCGAACGACAGTTCAGGGTGCCCTGCTTTCTTGGAGTCGCTGGATGCAGTGCTGGAGGGTGCCCCTCATGGCGACTCCGTTGTCCTACTGGGAGACTTTAACACTCACCAGGGCAACGACAGTGAGACCTGGAGAGGCATGACTGGGAGGAATCGCCTGCCCGATCTGAACCCCAGTGGTATACTGTTATTGGACTTCTGTGCTAACCACAGTTTGCCCATAACCAACACCATGTTCAAACATAAGGGTGTTCATAAGTGCACGTGCCACCAGGACACCCTAAGCTGTGGATCGATGATCGATTTTGTAACCGTATCATCAGATCTGTGGCCCTATGTTCTGGACACTCAGGTGAAGAGAGCAGCTGAGCTGTCAACTGATCACCACCTGGTGGTGAGTTGGATCAGGTGGCGGGGTAGGATGCACGGAGTAAGTAAGTCAATAAGTCAAGGTGAACAACTGAACCTAAAAAGGAAATGACATACATGTAATGGCCTTTTGAATGTGAGTGAGTCTCTCTGATGGTTTAACTGGCTGAACAAAGAGTGCACCTGATATAAGCAACACTCAGGTAGAAAATGAATTTCTATTCTTTATATTGTTTGTTTTAGTGTTACAGTGTGAGAACCGAGCAGCTGAGTCCGTCTCACTGCTCAGAGCTTTCTGCTGACAGCTCTGTTATACAGCGGATACACACTGTACACCAGGGAGGAAGCACACACACACACAAGGTGAATGTGTATGTGCGCCGGCTAATTTCTGACTTTGTTTTAGCCATGACATTTGTGTGTTTTTTTTTTCATGTGTATGCTGCTGCAGTAACGGGAAATGGCCTCTGCGTAAAAGCCTATTCTTCTCTGGCTGGTTTCCTTCCAGGACGGACTCCAAAATATGCACAGCAGTGGACAAGTGGAGTGTGTGTGTGTGTGTGTGTGTGTGTGTGTGGTGAGGTGGAGGTGAACAGTAAATCCCCCTCCTCCAAGGCCTCTTCCTCTGCGACCTCGAGGTAGGAGAGAAACATCTGAAGTCCAAGGAGTGCCAACTGGGCCGACTGGGAGGGTTAAGGAAAGGAACTGGGTAGAAACCAAAAAAGGCCTCTTCCCGTTTCTAATGGGATTCACGTGAGGATGTTGGACCTAGCGAATGTCTTTGTTCTCTGTCTGCAGGGCGTTGGCAGCGTCTTTCGCCCTCAGTGATGCAGGTCTGTTTTAACAATGCAGCATTTCTATGTCTGAAAGTTAAATTCACCATGACCGTGATGGTTGTAAAGCATTTATAAAAATTTAAATGGCTTTTCCTCTTATCAGCGCCAATTGGTGGCACCCTCTCTAAAAAATCAAATAAGGACAAACTGAATAAAGCTTTTAATTTTTTTCCAAAATTTAATGGAAAACACGAAACCACACATGAAGTTTTAGTTATTTTTTTGTTTGTTTGTTTTTGTTTTTGTAAGTCACTCCAAATACTCTTAAAGAGTTCTAGTTCATTATTTATTTATGTCAGCAATCAATCATTCAACAAAACCAATAAGTACTTAGTAAGTTAAGCTCCACTGTACAGACATAACGGGAGCAGAAGAGCCAGATATTTCCCTTGGGAGATGCTAAAGACCAAAACCTAAGAGTCTACACTCTGTATGAATGGATTAATGTGGATTAATTAATGTGGATTCATGTCCAGTTGGTGCCAGGATCAAAACAAGAGGAAAAATGCAGCTCTACATCTCAGAAGAATGAAACATAGTTTTCAGATGGTTTTCCTGTGATTTATTTACAAAAAGAAAAGAAATCATGAAAGAAATAGTATAAATATGTTTGCTATGTTATTTTAAGCCTGCTCCACTGTACTGACTGGGCAGTTCTGGTTGAGTATCTCAGGACTCAGGACTTTCTCTGGCTCAGCTCAGCTCAGTTAAAGTGATTTTTTTTTTTAAAAAGTCATTTGTAAATGACAAAGCAGTGTGTCAGAGTAGTGTTACCTTACACTACAAACACAAAACAGTGTACTTTGGCCAGCATTACCCCCCACCCCCCATACACTCCTCTTCAGACTCCCATCCTACAGAGCATAAGAGCAGCTCATACTCTACCCCTCCTCCAGTATCAATTTGATATGTGATACTCAGTTTTAAAAACTGTCAGAGTTTCTCATGGGGGATTTCTGTCTGTGACACATGAGCACCTGAATAAATGTGCTACTTTTTGGCTTCATAGTGATCCATCAGTTAGTTATACCCCCCTACACTCACATACCTCCACCGACTCCAGCCTTCAGGCTGTCTGAGTAAGTCATCACACAGAAGGCTGAAAAAGCACAAAGACTGCTGGGAAACTGTAAGGGAAGCTGCTCTGTGTATATGTGCTGGTGTGTTGGTGGTGGGGGGGCTTTTAATCTCTACTCTCTAATGGACTTCACTTCAGATTAATCTCAAAGCCTCAAAGGGGAACACTTAATTACTACAACGCTAACTGTAAGCACATGTTGAAATAAATGTGATCACTCATTTTAGACCTAAGTAAATGGCATTTAGATGAGAGCCAGCAGCAGCACATTAGCCCTAATGTTTAAGCTATAGTAGAGAATGTAAATAAGAACACATTAAAAAATCATCATGCAGATTTAGTGAAATCATTAATGTCGTGTAAATGGACAAATATGTCAATTCAACCTGCAGGAAAGTTGTTATGTTCTGGAACAAACACAACTCGTAATGAGTTTCAGTCTTGCAGCACATTTTAAATAGTTTTAATGAATGCTATGTTTGAAATCAATCATATGTATGCCTTTATATGTAACTTTATTTTATTTGGTTTCCCAAGATGCTCTCCGCAAATGGGGCCTTAACCCCTTGTTGCTTGATTTTATTTACAGTTGTATAAAGAAAATTAATTATTTGTGTTTTTGCTGTCAAACAGACAGCCACCTCGGCTGCATTCAGGCCAGAAGGGTTTTGCGAATTCGTGACAGTCATCCATAAGGGGTTAATATGTCTTTTTATGCAGGTTTAGATGTATAGATAAGTAAGTAATGGCTTTAAACATGAAATGGTGTTAAATACATAAAGTTTATTTGATTGAAGAACCCCAAACTTATTTTATTTTGAAAGACTTTAATGAATAAATACATTGAAGTGACTAAAATTGTGGATTAATGTAATTAAGCATTAGCTTAGAGCTAAGAAACAAACTAATATCACATAAGATTAAATCATGTTAAATATTATGGATTAAGTAAGACACCACAACTCACCTGCACCTCTGGGGAAGCTGAGGAAAGCTCGATGGAGTCTCCAAAAGCGGCCATGGAAAGACGGACCAGGTTTCGAAGCATCTGCTGATGTTCTGCATCACGTGTTCCATGTCCATCGGAAGTCTTTGGCCTTCTGAGAGTCGTCACAGATGCTGAACGATGTGAAACTGCTTCTTCTCCTTCAGAGTGTTTCTGTCTCTTTAAGGTGCTTGAATGTGAAACAGAAGAAGATGATGAAGTGTTTCTGGATTTGTGAAGAGTCCGGTATGATGATGCTGGACTTGAAGACAATGTTCCATCAAGTTCAATGTTTCCAGGTTTCCTAAGTGTTCTGCAGTGATGAGTGATGGGTTGAGTGACATCCCCTTCTAGATAGCCTTGGGAATGGAAGCTTGTGTTCATAACTGATGGCATTAAGTCATACTGCCTCTCAGTTTGCTGATTGTCTGAGATTGGAGTTGGAGTCAGTGGCTGGGCCTCACTGTCATCCTCAGGGGGGTCTTCCTTTCGCCCCCGGACTACGGGAATTAACTGGATGTCAGATTTTCGGATATTCTTCTGTGGGCGCCGAGGATGGCGGGTGTAGCTTGATTCAGCCTGTCTGCAGTTGTAAGCCCGGTTGTCCCTTTTCTCGGGGCGGCAGAATGTTGTCACCAAAGCGATGGCCAATAGAAGAAGCAGGCATGTAGCACCCAGGCAGATCGCCATCATCATAGTGAAGCTGAGCTGTCCACGGTTTCCAGGTGATGAGTTCTTTAGATGGTCTTTGAGGTTGATGAAAGTTACCTCCAGAGTTGCCTTAGTAGCCAACCTCGGAGTGCCCATGTCAGACACAGTGATGTCCATCTTAAAGGTTTTCCCAATTAGCTCAGTAGCATTAGTGGTATTAACAAACAGTTGGCCAGTAGCTTTATCCAACCAGAAGAGTCCATATGGGTTCCCGTCAGTAATGAAGTACTGGAGTTCTCCGTTGTGTCCTGAGTCCAGGTCTTCTGCCTTTATCGTTGATGCAAAGAATCCAAGTCCCTCTCTGACTGAGTGATTAATTGGCATAGTGGTGGTTTCCTCTTCTATGGCATTCCCTAGCTCTGTCACAATCTCACCTTTGTATGCATTGACGGGTACACTGAGAGAAGCTACACCTTTTCTTGGTTTTGGCTCCTTGATGACTGGGAAGTTGTCATTTACATCTTCTATATCAATTTGCACTCTGGCTGTGCTTGTGAGTGGTGGATGTCCATGGTCAACGGCCTCCACAATGAAAGAGTAGGTCTGGGATTCCTCATAGTCTAAAGGTCGCTGAACGCTTACGACACCGGTTTTGGGGTGAATTGAGAAAGGCTGTGTTTCAGTTTCCTGAACAATGGAGTAGGATACTTTTCCGCTGAGTTCCAGGTCTTCATCATGGGCTTCAACTTTGAGAACTTTGTAGCCTGTCATGTTGCTCTCCTGGAAGGAAGCCTTGTAGATGGGGGTTGAAAACACCGGGGCATTGTCATTCTCATCCAGAACATAGACAGGCAGGTATTCAACACAAGAAAGTGGGGGGGCTCCATAGTCCTGGGCAAAGAGCGTGATATTATACTGCATAACCTTCTCACGATCCAGACAGCCATTGGTGACAATCTTGTAGTGGTTACCATGGATCTCTTTAAGTTGGAAAGGGCCTGAGCCTTGTTGAATGTGTGCATTCACTTCTCCATTTCTTCCTGAATCTGCATCAGAGACCGTCACTACAGCAAGGAAAGTGTCCTCCTGAGCTCCTTCCAGCACATTTACAACCTGTGAGTTGGGCGGAGTCCAGGTCAGGCGTATTCTTGGTGCGTTATCATTAATATCTATAAGCTTGACATGCAGTTTGCAGTAAGAAGGGATCGCATTGGGCCCACGATCACTGGCCTGTACAATCACTTCGTAAGAAGACTGGGCCTCATAATCCAAAGGTGCCCTGACACTCACATCTCCAGTTTGTGGATCCACATAGAAGTGCTTATGAACCTCTGGATGTGTGTGCTTACTAAATGAGTACTCAACCTCTCCGTTAGCCCCCTGGTCTGGATCAGCAGCCTTGAGTTTGATTATGGTTGTCCCAAGGGCTGTATCCTCAGGTAATGACACAGTGGGATTGCTGTCCTCAAATGTGGGGCTGTTATCATTTGAGTCCTGTATACTGACATGGACTAATGTGCTCCCAGATCTGGGTGGGTTCCCTTTATCCCATGCCACCAGGGTGAGGTCAAAGGAGGCCTGATACTCCCTGTCTAATTCTTTGATAACCACCAGCTCTGCCTGTTTTGTCCCACCTGGACCAACTGTCACATCAAGAGCAAAGTGTTGGTTGACAGACAGTGAGTAGGTCTGGAGGCTGTTGGGACCAGCATCAGGATCCACCGCCCGGTCCAATGGGATTCGCATCCCAAGGCTAGCAGTCTCTGAGATCTCCACTTCCTGCAAAGTGCTGGGGAAGCTGGGACTGTGGTCATTTAAGTCCATTACCTCCACATGAACTCGCAGGCAGTTCACAGCGCCTCTTTTCCTGTAGAGGACGCTGAAGGCAATCTCACACAGGTCAGACCCCCGGCACAGCTCCTCCCTGTCCAATCGGCCCTGGGTGGAGACGACCCCATCTCGAGTGGTGACAGAAAAAGGAAGGGCTTTTCCCTGCTCCACCACCTGGAAGTCCTCCAGAGGGCCGGCTTCATCCCTGTGCCGCAGGTCATCCGCCAGACAGCCGACCAAGGTTCCTGCTGGCTGCTCCTCCCAAACCTGGTACTGAATAGTTATTGACGAGGACTGGGAGGAGAGAGTCTCAGAGCAAAGACTCACAACCAGAAGCAGAACCAGCAGCATAATGATGTGAACTAATAATCTCCTGTTTGAGAGAGATTTTTTTTTTTTCAGTGAGAGACTGGTTAAACTGACATTTCTAAGAATCCTCTTTCTGACCTGTAAAGAAAAATAAGAAATACTAAGTAAATACTAAATAATAAGTTAAAAAAAACAGTTATATTTTGAAACAAAAAAGTCTGTTATTAAAATGAAATTATTTTGTGAAACTCCTTCTTCTCAAATAAAATGACGATAGAATTCACATTTCCTTCAAAATAAACTACAGTTTCTTTTTGAAAAGCTAACCAGTACAACCAAATCAGTAAAGAAAACCTAAAGCAAATACCTAGAAAAACAAACAAACAACAAAACTCCAGCCTGGTCAGGATACAGTAATAGAAACCTATAATTAAGATATCATCCTCTCTTTTCTTCACTCACTTCCAGTCTCTGTCTTGCCTGCTCTTGTTACTCACTCATACAGCTGCTGGCGTCCAGCCTCTCAGTTCATCCTCCTCAACTCTGTAAAGTTTTGCTCCAACTAAGGAAGCTTGGAAGTGGGTTTCCACATGCTAGCAGAGCGCCAGCCAATCCAGAAGAAGGAGGAGGGTCATATGTAAATAAATCTGGACAACACAAAAGAAAAGCTCTCCCCTGCACTAAGGAATCTCAGCAAAACTCTGGAGTGCGTTTAAAGAAACATGACACTGGCTCTCTGTCACTTAAACCCCCTCATTGGTCTGCATTTCATCACAACCTGCAGTATGGGCCCTTAAATCACTTGGAGATTTCATTATAGCCCAGTGGGAAGATAGTCTGCAGGAGTCTGCATATACCTGAGCTTTATCACAATGATGTACATCTGCTCTTCTGACACAAAAACACAAAAAAAAAACAGATAGGAAGATAAGCCATCATCATAACAAACAAGCTTAATGTTCACTCTATAAGAATATATTATTATTGCACAATCTTTCAACAAAAAGCTTGTCATGTGAACACAACGACAGCTTTCCCCCCTTTGAACATTAGTCTTTGTTTTATGTCCTTGAAAATAAGCAACATTGTTTGATTCCCTCCTGGAATAGAAATCCTTGAAGAGTTCACCAGCTATGAAAAGAATGCTCAAAATCCAGAAGTCTGTCCTTAATGTGACAAACTCACATTCCAGCCTTCTCCCAAATATAATTACAAAGAGTTTCATCTCCAACCACAAGGCCACATGAGGTCAAAACATTTCCAGCAAGCCGTGGCAGACACTTATTTCTGTCATTCCTTTGCACTTAAAGGTCTGTTTAATAGTCAGAGGAGCTGAGAGATTTCAGTCACTTGGGAACAAAGCTGTTCATGTTGATTTAGATTTGAACTGCATTAGAGATTTACTCAAACTGACAACTTCAAAAACATTTTGTCTGTTTTTTAGGCATTTTATATGTGATTTTAATGAACTATCTGAAGATACTGACAAATGACAACAATCAACAAATATCTGAAAGAATTTCACTGAGATTTTGGTCCCTAAATGCAGTTCCTACTTTCACTTATCATAGTCCTTCACTGCTGGTTTGTGTGTCAAACAACATGGTATGAAGTAAAAAGAGCAAAAAAAAAATACATTCTATTTATAGTATTTTACATTTTTGTTTTTCAGTATTTATATGTATTTGTCACTGGTGTAAGCTGCAGGCTGACAGAGAATCATACCAGGGAAGGTTCAAGCATATCGCTTTCCTTTGACCCTGATGGTGGGGGACTGTTGAAGCCTAAAGCCATCAGTGCCTTCACCTGCCAGTGAAAGACTGCGGGGAAGATGGATGACTAATGAAATAAAAGAAATGCAAGGCACTACTGACAGTGCTGAGAGTTCAAATTCTAAATATATAAAATATACTGTATATGGCTCATTGTCACACATACAGTGGTGTGAAAAAGTATTTGCCCCCTTCCTCATGTCTTATTCTTTTGCATGTTTGTCAAATTCAACAAATTTAAATATTAGACAAAGATAACACAAGTGAACACAAAATGCAGTTTTTAAATGAAGGTTTCATTTATTAAGGGAAAAAAGAAAAAAAAAAAGCTAAAAGATCTCAAACAGCTGAGAAACAAAGTCAGTGACATCGATCAGTCTGGAAAGGGTTACAAACCCATTTCTAAGGCTTTGGGACTCCAGTGAACCACGGTGAGAGCCATTATCCACAAATGGAGAAAACTTGGAACAGTGGTGAACCTTCCCAGGAGTGGCTGGCCTACCAAAATTACTCCAAGAGCGCATTGACAACTCATCCAGGAGGTCACAAAAGAACCCAGATCAGCATGTAAAGAACTGCAGGCCTCACTTGCCTCAGTTAAGGTCAGAGTTCATGATTCAACAATAAGAAAGAGACTGGGCAAAAATGGCCTCCATGGGAGAGTTCCAAGGAGAAAACCACTGCTGACCAAAAAGAACACAAAGGCTCGTCTCACGTTTGCCAAAAAACATCTTGATGATCCCCAAAT
>VUQI01063334.1:40227-63902 GCA_015106735.1 Paratilapia polleni | reverse complement strand
TATTAACTCTGTCTCTCTCCTATAGGTGTGCCTTTTTGTCCTGTCTCCCTCTGCTCTCTTCTGTTTCCCCTCATCCCCAACCGGTCGTGGCAGATGGCTGCCCCTCCCTGAGCCTGGTTCTGCCGGAGGTTTCTTCCTGTTAAAAGGGAGTTTTTCCTTCCCACTGTTGCCAAGTGCTTGCTCATAGGGGGTCGTCTGATTGTTGGGGTTTCCTGTCTTTTCTGTCTAATATTGTAGGGTCTTTACCCTAAAATATAAAGCGCCTTGAGGCGACTGTTGTTGTGATTTGGCGCTGTACAAATAAAATTGAATTGAATTGAATTGAATTGAATTGAATTGAATTGATTTAAAATTAGTGCTGATATCCAGTACCGTGTTTCATGAAATTCTGCAGCATGCAGCTCCCCAAACAACAACATGGGATCGTCTTTGCTCACGTTAATTTGTTGAACATACAAATTTATCTGCAATTTGCAAGTAACAAGCAACTTGGCTCCAACTGAAAAATATGTTCACGTCAACTGTAAGTGATGCTAAGCTGGTTACTGTGAGTGCTGCACACCTGAGACACCTGCTGCATGCTGCTGCGGAGCTTCTCCATATCAGCACTGTACTGCTCTCGCAGCGCCTCAATCTCTCTGTCGTGTGTTGCCACCTCTTCCTTCAGAGCGCCTTTCAAAGCTGTAAGCTCCCTCTCTCTTTGCCTTAGTGTCTCCTCCAGCTTCTGTTTCAGTTGGCAGACCTCCATCAGCTGCGCCTGACAAGCCACCAGGTCCTGGAGACACAAATGAAATACAGTGTTAACTTGATACTTTTGACCACTCGGTCGTAAAACTTTCCTAAACAGGAAACAAAGTTAATCTTGGTTTTTAACAGTGAAGGTTTTTTTCAAAACGTAAATAAGAAGCTACACAATAAAAATGCTATAGCAAGATTGTTTCTAGTAAAGATTTATTTAAAAAGAACAAATAGTGGGGTGAGATAAATTGTCCCTGTACATCAGTGTGGGTGTGTGTGCGAGACCACTTGTCTGTGATACCGTCTTGTTGCCGTTCTCTCTTCTCAGTTCATCTTGAAACTCAGCCAGCTGGTCCTCCATCTCTCTGACCCGCTTCTCAGCGTTCTCCCTATCCATACGCAACTGAGTCACCCTGCAAGGAAGAGAGGATGTACACATGCCTGTGAGGGATTCTTTGAATGTAAATGACTGACACACTTGTTTGTCTTGTGACTAAACTACAGTAGCTGCTTGTGTCATACAACTGTCTTACATACAATGGTACCATGCCCCTTTCTGCAGCCATCTGCCTCAACCGGTAAGTAAGTGTGTTTGAGTGTGTGTGTATGCTGTTGTGTCCTCACTCTGATTGTGTTTCGTTTAATTCTTTTTTCTTCCAGTCCAGCATCTCCTGGAGTTGCAGATTTTCATCCAGACAGCTCTCCAGCTCAGCTTTCAGAGCAGGATCAGAATTGCTAACAGAGTCCTACACACAAGCAGACATGATGAATAAATGAGCGCTGAAACACGAGACTCTCTGCTCTGCTGGCAAAAACAATCGGCTTTTAGGAAATGTTAAAGCAGGGTTGCATTTGCCCACCGATCAATATGCATAAGAGATTAAGTTATAAAGAGCTATTAGAGATTAAGACCTGCCCAGCTTCCTTAATACAACATATAATGGGTAATTATTTAAGTTAGACTACTGTGTGTGTGTGTGTGCACACCTCTGACCCGACCAGAGAGGTTTAAGGATTTATCTGAGGATTAATCTGAAGCACACTCCAAGCCCAGGAACCCCCAGTCCTCCTGGTAAGATTTGTTGAACGGGCACAAAAAAACGGACATTTTGTCTGTCAATTTGGTCGGTGAAGTTGCTGCTCTCATTTCAAGAAGAGTGGCTTAAGTGTCTATGTGTAGCACTAGATGTGATCCATGTAATTAAAACTGAGTTAATTTGGTAGGCTACTCTGAATGTTGTCTGAATGTAAAGGCCCTACAATATTAGAGAGAAAACCCCAACAGCCAGATGACCCCCTATGAGCAAGAACTTAGCGACATTTGGGATGAAGAACTCCCTTTTATCTCGGAGAAACCTCCAGAAAAACCGTGCTCAGGGAGGGGCAGCCATCTGCCTTGACGGGTTAGAGGGTGAGGGGCAAGAAAAGACAGCAAAGAGGAGCATAGAAAGACCAAAAACAACAAATAGGACAAAACACAAGAAAGAGTAGAAAAAGTATTGCCATCAATATCAATATCTCTACCTTACTTCTTTCTCTCAGCTCCACTTACCTTCCTTCCTTCCAGCAGTGCAGTTTGTAGTTCAGCCACCTTTTCTTCAAGCTTCCTTTTCTCACCGATCCACTCTTCCCTCAGGCTTTGTTTGGGCTATCAACAAAATGGCCATACATGTAAACTGTCTCTTCACTAAACAGCAGAAGAGAAACTCCTTACAGAATTTCACATTTTCAAAACAAACAAACCTTTAGATTCCGAATCTTCTGAAAGACGAGGTTTACTTTGTGTCTGATAATAACATCAGTCTCACTATTCCTGTGGAAAGGTGAAACTGGTCAAATGACAAATTTATGTACATGTAACCATTTGCTTTTTCTACCATTTTATTTAGCCAACTGAATAAAACCTCTGTATGCAAAGGTAGTAACAGGAGGATAACGTGGAGGCCCGTACCCTTGTCTCAGGATATTGTATATAGTCTTCATGGCCTGCTCCTCCTCACTGCTCAGCTCTGCACTCTGACCCTGATCCAGCAAAAGGTCAGGGGTCACCTTAAGACATAGATCAAAAAACTACTCTTGCAATGTTGCATGCTTTGTGATGGTTGTAGCTCACTGGAAATCTAATTTAATATCCAATCGCAAAAAAATGAATTCTTACTTGTGCCTCAGTCAGATTTGGCTGTGGTGGCTCCACTGAAATCCACTGTTTCGCTGGAACTTGGCTGCGACCCAAGCTGCTGTGAGTTGAGGATGGAGGTGAGGTGTAAGGGTTGGGGGTGGTGAGCGGAGATGTAGCTCTTGGATGTTGCTGTGCAGGAGAGAGTCCTCTCTGCTGCCCTCCAGCATTAACACCATCAAACCTGTTTATTAGTCTGTTGACGGACGTCTGCCTCTGATTAGAGTGTAGCTCATTTGCCTGAGGAGGGGGTTCAGGACTGTCCCTCACTGACCCCAGTGACCTGTTAAGCCCTGCCTGATAAGAACCATGCCAAATATTTCTTTCAGTGCCCCCCTCTCTATCACTGACACGCCATCCCTGCTCTCCAACTCCCCTTACTCCAATTCCTCCATCCAGATTCCCATAACTACCAGACTTCCCATCCCCTGGTGGTCTAGACAGCTGAAAATCCTCACTACCGGCCCCTCCATCCCTGTCGAGCAGCGACCCATGAGACTGAGCCCGGCGCAGTGGCCCGCTCTGCTCTCCTCCTCCTACATGCTCTCCCTCTGTTCCTGGCTCTGCCTTCTCTCTCCTCCGGGGAAGGCTACTATGGCCAGAGGGGTACTGGGTCTTGAGCTGAACCCCGTATGAGTCTCCTTTCTCTCCATCCTTGAGGACCACATATGGCTGGCCAGCAATACCCTGCACCCTGACTGCTACACCATATTTGGAAGTAGTCTGAGTCTTGGGCTTGGGCTGGGATACAGGCTGACCTGCACCATTCTCATAGAGATCATTGATGAAGCGGATCTGGACACCGTGGTCCACCGGGGTCTTCCGACCTGAAGATGGTGTGGTCATGCTGGCAACAACAAGCAGTATAAGAAAGAAGAAAGAGAAGGTAACCATCTGTGGTTAGAACACACATAAGAAGAGGGCTTTTGGATCATTTGCTCTACCTGAACACCAGGCTTGTCATTTTCTTTAGTCTAATCTCTACTCATAGATTTTTTTAAATCCAAGAGCAGGGACAAATAATGTGCTGGAGAGGCAAATCATAGCCATATATTTTTAAATACTCCAGGGATTTTAAGTTTCTTTTTTACATGTTTAGACTAATGCAACCAGCCACATTAGCAAACTAATGTGATGCATGATATTTCTGTAACTGAAAAATTTACTTTGGATTTGAGATTTACAGTACTGTGCAAATGTCTTAGGCCACCCCTTATTTCTTTATATTTTGCTTCCAGGGAGCCAGAAAAAAAAACTATAGCAGATGAACAGTATCTGAAAGTCATGTCCTTAAGAAATAAGAAAAACAGGAAATAGGAAAAAATCCAGCAAATGACCTGAGAGATGCACCTGGCCCTTCAGTTGATCCATCTACTGTTCACCGAAGCCTCATGAGAAATGGTCTCAGTGGAAGGGTGGCTGTCAAGAAGCCATTCTTAAGGAAGGGAAACAGGGAGAAAAGGCTGAGGTATGCCAAATTACACAAGAACTGGACTGAAAATCAGTGGCAACAGGTCTTATGGAGTGATGAATGCAAATTAGAAATTTTTGGTTAAAATCGTTGTCAATATGTACAGAAGAGGTCCCAATCATCTGTAAAACACGGTGGAGCCTCTCTCATGGTTTGGAGCTGCATTTCACCCAGTGGTGTTGCAGATCTTGTCAAAATTGATGGAATTATGAACTCAGAAAAGTACCGTCAGATTTTGAGGGTTTAGATGAGGTATGTGTGTAGGTGTTTCCACACCTCAAATATAAAATGAGTAATACTGAAAAATATATGGCTAGAGCCACACCTAAAACATCAGCTGACAGTAACATTTTGAGGATACATCAGGCTCAGTGGTTTTACATCATTAAGATACTGTGACACATAGTTTGTCCCCCTGACCTGTCAGACTTTGATCCACCATGCAAAACCATCTGGAAAGCATCTGAATGGCAATAGCTTTATTTTTCAGCATGACAACTATGAACACTATCAGTCATGGATTGGTCTCCCCTGCACCTGGACCTCAAAATTATTGAAGCAGTGTGGGATCATCTTGACAGAGAACAGAACAAAAGGCAGCCAACATCCAAAGAAGAGCTTTGAATGTCCTTCAAGAAGCCTGGAGAACTATTCCTGAAGACTACATAAAGAAATTTTAAGAAAGCTTGCCTAAGAGAGTTCAAGCTGTGTTGAAGAATAAAGGTGGTCATACCAAATATTGACTTTCAAGCTCATTAGAATTGTACAAACTCTGTTTTTGTCTTATATACTGTATTTCCATCTATGTTTGCACACGTTTCAATAAATCACTGCACCTATTTCCCATTTCCCCTGCAAAATATAAAGAAATTAGGGCAGATTCAAGACTTACACACAGTACTGTATGTTCTTTTCAGCAATCATCAAATATAAATGCTGGGAAGGAAGGATTGAGTATAATAAACCATTTAGATCACATTGGTTTGCTTTTTGTCAGTTTCTTTCTTTCTTTCTTTCTTTCTTTCTTTCTTGTTTTTATATGTGGTATTGTTTAGATTTATATAGTCTAAAAGAACTGGTACAATGTAACAAATGGACTTTTAGCTTTAATTTAAAAAAAAAAAAAATCCAAAGAAAAGCCACTTGTACTTCTTTGTTTTGAACAAGGACACTGACATCTGGACAACTATTAATGGACAATCTAATTTATTACAGCTACTCTCAATAAACAATGTTGTTTATCAAGTGGTTATTCTCAGAGCTGACATAATGGTTACTTATATCAGTTGTATTATTGCATCAAAGCAACAAAAAAAAAGGTTTCTACATGCGTCAGACTTACACAGAACAAACAGAGATTTCTACATGCAGGGTTTAGATGAGGTATGTGTGTAGGTGTTTTCACACCTCAAATATAAAATGAGTAATACTGAAAAACATATGGCTAGAGCCACACCTAAAACACCAGCTGATAGTAACATTTTGAAGATATATCAGGCTCAGTGGTTTTACATCATTAAAGATACTGTGACACATAGTTTGTCCACCTGACCTGTACTCATGAGATTATATAAAATAGGAAATCAAAAAAAGATTGCCTAAACAGAATTTCATTAGCAGGTAATCCTGAAATGTAAAAACTGAGCGATACAGCCTTCTGCTTAAAATACACGGACCAAGATTTATAGGCACTTACTTTCTGGCTCTTTACTGCTTGTGTGGACTTTGACCTCAGTGCACTTCATTAGTCATTAACCTGAGAGCACACACCCATATATCACTTTCCCCTCATGAGGACCAACTAAGCCTTTCCAAACTTTTGGAAGTTTCCAAGTCTAAAACTAATTCTCTCAGCAAAACTTTGACAGCTTGACTACAGACAGTTACTACAGCAACTAGTCAAGTGTCACTGCTCTCTTCATTAACCACCTCTGCAATTTCTCAACTCTTCTTGACTCCCTAATCTGAACTTTTTGTACTCTCTGATAACATATGAAGAGCATTTCTAAAACACTGCTTCCACTGATCACACCTATGCAAAGGTTTAGTCACTGCCAGCCTTCTTTATCACCACTGACTGATAATGCCTTGTTTTAGGTCACACAGTAAAACCCCAACCCCCAGGACACTACAATGGTACGGTTCATTCAACTCTCTCCAAAACTATTACAAAACTCCCCCCTGACCTCTCCTCTCTGTACCTTTCACTTCCTGTCTGCAGCTTTCCGAGGTGACAGACAGAAAGTGGGTTGGGAAACAGAAAGGGAGGGTGAAGTGAGAGGGAAAAAAAAAAAAAAAACAGTCCACTTTTCTTCTCTTATCAGTGCTTTGTGTGCTAAAATCCAAAGTCAAGCTGTTTCTCTCGAACAACCCTCCCTCTCCTCCTTCCGTCCACACAAAGGACTGGAAACAAAAGTAACCATCAAATAGATAACTCGGTTTTTCACAGACACATGCACCCATAAATTATTGCGACATTTTTTTTATTTTTATACTGACTTTGGAATCTGTATGAAAGTACAAACCAGCCAAGCTCCTCTGAGAAAGGAGGAATGGTCATTAAAGAAAAGGAGTTTTATATATGAAACGGTTTCAGAGCAAGATAAGAAGATAATGACTGGCTTGGCAATGAATGGAGTGACGTCATTGAGAATGACCTTCGAAGGTATCTGCATGCAGTTGGTCGATTTTTTTTCACCCTTTGGGAACCACAGAAGAAGCACTGTGTCACAACACGTTTGTGAAGCCAAGCATAAAGTCTTCAGCCCACTGTTGTAAACCAAGGTCAAGCAAACATGTCATGCACTGATGATTGCAGCACAGCCATACAAGAAATGTATTAATCAATATCCTTTGATTAAATGTGACATGCTCATCTAAAGTGGCGTGATCTGTAAAATATGAGCTATCAAACTGACTTAAAGAAATAAAACTGTAAAGCAGAAACATTTTTCCTCTGAATATCTGTTTATTTTTCACAGAGGAGGAAGGCACTTCCAGCCCCGACAGAGGGACAGGGCTGAGGGAGAACTCCTCCCATTGTCCAGCTGATGTGGGGCAGAAAATGAGGGCAGCAATTCTGGGAATGTTATAACTATCCCCGCTGTTCTTGCCCCTTTCTCTCTATCACACTGTCCATCTGATTACAAGAAGTCGTTTTCAATACTTAAATTTTCCACAAAGGCTTCTCCCCAATGTTTTTTTTCATAGAATTCTAAACAAACATCCTTTTTCATACTGAGAGTAGGATGGCAAACAAGTTCTTCTGTAATCTTGAACTCATGATGTGAAACTAACATGTCAGTCACACAGGTTATTGCTTTCTTTATTTAAAAAAAACACTGCATGTGTTTTTCAGACCTGAAACAATCTATTAACCAATAAGTGGTCATTCTGTAAATCCAGCACCTTAATTATGAGTACTGCAACTTTAACAACAGATCAGCTTTGCTTGCACGGCTATATCTGGAGCTTTTGTAATTTCTTGCCAGTCATGCTACCCTGCAGTTATGCTGACGGGCTTGTGCCTGCAGCTTCAAATTCAATTCTCACGCTGTAAACTGAATTGAAGTTGCTTTCCTTTTAAGACCTCAGGTGGAAAAGATAATAGAATTAGGAGACAAGAGTGGGTAAGGAGAAAAATGAACCAACGGCAATGTGTGGAATCACATGCCTCTGCTGGCTAATGTGATCACATCATCTCTGGCCTGGCCCAAAAATGAAACAGCTGGAGATAGCAACCGAGGGTGATGGTTACATGAGCCAAAACGTATTCTAAGGGTGTAAAAACAGTTGCCTTTATCAACCTTTCATTCAGAACTGTATGGAATAACCGTATGTAATGTTAATGTTATGTTTTAAGCAGACCTATTACACTCATTTCCATCTATTACGCTCATTTTCAGCTCTGCATTCTTATTCTCAGACTATACTAGAGTAAATGGTAAATGGACTGGTTCTTATATAGCACTTTTCTACTCTAATTGAGCACTCAAAGCACTTTCTACTATGAGCCCCATTCCCACACACATTCATACAAGGACTTTTTTCTATGCCTAAATGCTTTTTATCTAACATTCACACTTGGGATTCAGTATCTTGCCCAAGGATACTTCGACAAGCAGAATGGAGGAGCTGGGGATCAAACCACCAACCTTCTGATTAGTAGTCGACCTGCTCTACCTCCTGAACCACAGTCATCATTCTCATTCGCACAGTCACCCACTATAGCTTTGCATCATTCCATCCATCCATCCACACTTCACAATAATATTTATTTATCCTATGCTGATCCTTCATCCTGTATCTGAAACAAGCCATATTGAGCCTCTCTCTTTAAGCCCACTTTCTTTTTACTAGCAAACAGAAGGTTTCAACAGCAAGTGGGTGGGGCTTCTGTGCTCACAGCTGACCTGTTTCCTGAAAATTGCTCATTATGATTTATCAAGTTGGGATTATTAAATGCAGTGCATACAAAAATCTTCACTCATGGATGGAAATGTAAGATTCTCTGCTGAAAGGCTGTAAGATGAGGTTGAAAGAGTTGGAAAACAGGTAGATAATAAGCTATGGAAGCATCGAATCACCGCATTTGAAAACATTTGGCATTTCTGTTTAAAACAAATTAACTAATAACTGGGCTTTCAAACTATTATCCACGGATTACAGCCTATTGACTATTTGCTAATTCGACTAATTATTTGACAACTAGTTTACAACATGCTATAAAGCTGATGTGTACATGCTATAAAATATATTCAATCCCTTTTCTTCCAAGTGAATCATATGTTTTTATAGGATTGTCCTGGAAAATACAAATGTGAAGGTGTAAGTAAGAGTGATAAAAGTGGCAAACTCTCTTCTCTGCTCTTAAAGGACTGTCAGGTACTCAGTCCTCAGAGTATTCTCCCTCTCCATTACATTCTTGACATAACACCAAACCCTTATCCTCTTTCACCCTCAAACAAACACCCATTTATTCCTCTTCTCGATCCAGAGAAGTTCATTGGCATAACAATGTACAAAAATGACACAAAAGTAGGAGCACATAAATGCACCCCTCCCTTTTCCAAATTCCTAACACTTCTCTCTCTGTCCTTTACACTTATATGGGCTGAAAGCATGTCACTGTGAGAGGGGCTGATTTGTGGGATTTTATCTGCACACTTGAGTCTTTCAGCTGCTTGTACATGTAACATTGCGCTAGTCGTTATCTGGTAGTCCAGAGTGAAGCATTCCCACCATATTAAGCGTTTTGAAACTGCACCCGCGGCTTTGCAAGCTCAGTGCTATAATTAGTGAAATTCATGCCTTTCTCCACCTCAAAACTATAATCTACTCTTCCTTGTTGCCTGTGTC
This sequence comes from Paratilapia polleni, assembly GCA_015106735.1. Classification (NCBI taxonomy): domain Eukaryota; kingdom Metazoa; phylum Chordata; class Actinopteri; order Cichliformes; family Cichlidae; genus Paratilapia; species Paratilapia polleni. Next base: position 54,159 of record VUQI01063334.1, on the reverse strand, counting down.
ATCAGTTTCACTTGAGCTGTGAAGAGAACACCTGCACCGCAGAAGAGCAAGTGAACTTTTAATGCATGTTTATCCACCGTTTACCCTGGTTCAATTCTTTAATGGTTTGGGGTATGGGTGCATTTATCCTTTGAGCATTAACACTGTGGTGGATTTTTTTCCCTGTACAGTTTTTCCACAGACAGATCTCCTGGTAGCACAGGTGTGCACAGAGGCAGGGATACCTCTTGTTCATCCTGGCTTATGCATAAATAACAATATGGCTTTAAATTGTAATTCTTTGACATTAAAACGATCTCCGCTAATCTTACATTTGCCTTACAGAGACGTGTAGTCACCCATATAGTTTAAACACAAACATTTGTCATTTATTTCACCTCACTTAACAGGCAAATCTAAAAGTTATCTTAAAGTAACGTTAGCTGGTAGCGCTGTCTCTCTCTCGAACCATCGTTAGCTGCCCAGCTCCACTGGCAACAGAAAAAAAAAGCCCACAATGGCACAATACCAATATAAACTATTACATAACTGCCATAAACGGAGAAATAAGTGCCGCTAAGCAGCACCAGAAACCGACAAAACATGTAACTGTCTGAGAAGTCGTGCCTGTCTGGTTTAGCTGTCTAGCTATGAAAGGTCCAAAAACCAGGCGTAAAGTTACCTGTTTTTTTCTGAACTTATTCTTCTGCTCCTCTCGTGTCCTCTCGCCTCCCGTATGCCGATAATAATTCAGATATTTTCACTGACATCCATCAAAGCCCGCACGGAAATGTGAATGGAAACGCCAACTCCTTAATAAATTAACGCAGCAACAAGTTCATTACGCTGCTGCTGGGACTGCAACCTGTTACCTTTTGTCAGGGATGTAAACGTCCCGCCCAGCCCCGCCAGACAGAGCTCTGTGATTGGACCGTTGCGCTGACTTGGGCGGGACTATAAATACTGGGCAAGTTTGTTATTGGTGAAATCTCTACGCCAGTCATTCTTTGTTTCTGGACCACTTTGTCAACTTTTCGCTGAAAACGGAGCCTGTATTTTTTACACCTTGCAAATAATGACCTCGTCTGAGCTACATAAACAACACTTTTCAAGGACTACTGATGGACGCAGGTGACTGCTACCTCAATATGTTTGATTCTCATGTTTACCACTAGATGGAGCAGCTGTACACCAGCTGGTGGAGCACCATCCCATTTTTGTTTGGTTTTTTTTATGACCGAGTGCCAGTTAGGTAGACAGAATAAGAAAAAAAGACACATAAAACTTGAAGTTGGTGTTTAGAATTTGTCCGTTCAGAGAATGGCAATTTATGTGTTAGTTGTTATTTTTGTTATAATTTATAGTTTTTTTGTGTATTTTTTTTTTTTTTTTTACCATTAGTGAGGTGACACTAGCTGTGTTTGTCAGTTTTACATCTGCTATGACAGGTGCAACAGAAGAGTTGAAATTTGCACTTCTGTGTCATAGTAACAAGACTGTGGACTCAATTCAATTCAATTCAGTTTTATTTATATAGCACCAAATTCCAACAACAGTTGCCTCAAGGCGCTTTATATTGTGGGATAAAGACCCTACAATATTAGAGAGAAAACCCCAACAGTCAGACGACCCCCTATGAGCAAGCGCTCGTAGACAGTGGGAAGGAAAAACTCCCTTTTAACAGGAAGAAACCTGCAGCAGAACCAGGCTCAGGGAGAGGCAGACATTGTAATATAATATGATGCACATGATTCTGAAAAGTGCCATTCTACATAATTAGTATGTTTACTTTAGGTACTTTAAATATATTTTGATTATAGAACTTGTGTACTATTAATCTACTTAAGCATGCTTATCATTTTTACTTAGGTAAATAATCTAAATAATAATTTTTGCCACTTTCAAAATAATTACCCAACACGAAATGATGTTTAAACGTCACTTTTCCACCTTTAAGCACCACTTTTCACATAATGTGCCCCCTGCTTGTTCTTGGTCACCCTTATGCCTTCCCATTTAAAAAGATCCTGAGTGTAAAAATATATAAGGCAAATACAACTTTTATGTCCTTGGTTTTCTTTCACTTCAAATGTAGTTGCAATGCTCCCTATGTAGACCTGAGCTGGCCACAGTTATTAAATTCACTGTGTGCTGAAGAACACAAGAAAAAAAGTGTCAGATGTTGGGTTCTGCATTTTGACTTTTGATCAGCATCCCGTGGCATCGGGGTAAGGCCTGAAAAAAATACAAATTTTTATACAAATACAAATACAAATACAAAAACTCCTACTCCGCCCCCGTGCCCACAGCTCCTCCCCAGAAACCAGCGACATCCCCCAGTCTGCTCGCACCAACTTTCCTCTCCTCTCATCACTTCGCCTGGTCGACAGACTGGACACACCATCTCACGCTCCGGGAATGGGATCTTTACTGGGTTCAAAGAAAAACTTCCAGTTCTTTCGAGTTTATGCTCTGCAGAAGTTACTTTTCAAACTGCAGGGATAGTTGTTACTGCAGGTGCAGGGTGACAGCAGCACAGAGCAACTGGCCAATGATCTCCAAGACGCACCAGAAGTTGTTAGAGAGTTTCAGGAGCTAGGAATCAGCATAGTATCATAAAGTTGGCTCTGCTTAATGATTGATTACTCAGATATCCTTGCATACCAAAGTTACTTCAGTCGAGGTGTAAGCAAAGTAAGTGTGCGTAAAGTTGGAACTGTTGAGCACGGTTAAAGGTTCGTTTTAGGGGGAGGCTAATGCAAGGAGGTGTGAAAGACCACCGATTTAGTAACTTTCAAAATCAGTAAGAAGGGTCAGCAACTTGACAGCCATGGCAAAATGGTTCAGAGATTTCCCCATCAACCTGAAGAACGGAAATGAAAGAGTGCGCTCAGCCTCCGAATCTGGTTCACAAACTCGACCCAAGCCTTCGTTTTCACGAGACAGTTTGAAAGGAAATCAGCGTAGAGATGGGGGAGTGGGGGGATTGTTAGCAGGGAGAAATAGGAAGAATTCGGCTACAGAACTGGGTCGTAGCAATGCTGGTTCTGGTGGAACAGTCTGGGATAGTCTCACAGCTGGAAAGGGTCGCAAGAACATCAAGAGCGAGACTGGGTTTTCTGATGAGAACCGCCAGGTCAGGACCTCTAGTCTGGCGCAAGCGTACATTAGCAGGATGATCAAAGTGGACAAACAAGAAAAGACCCCCAAACTTAATGGGATAAGTGAACAGAAGCTGCCTGAGAACGAGAAGGGAAAATCAGACATTAAAACTACGGTGAGTAACTTTCAGAACTTACAGAATGCAATCAACATGTACCAGATTTCAGTAGCTCTTTATTTATTAATTAGGAGATTAAAACTTCAGTATAGTACAGGGCTTAAGATCAGTGCTTTCCTTTGTGTTTTCCCTCCCCGCCTCAGATCATAACCCTGTATTCAGTTACCATCATTCTCAAAAGAATACAATGCAGTTTCACTACATTGTTTCAGATCACACAGGCAAACACAATGCACTGACCTCTTTGCACAAGTATTTCCGCTTGTCCCTCCATTACTTGTCACTCAGTGTGGACACCACACACACACAAACACACACACACACTGCTTGTTGTCTCTGGGTAAATGTAACTTTTGAATAGGTAGCAGACCGGCATTGTGCTTTTTCCTTTTCACAGCTGATTATCCTGGAGGACTATGCAGATCCTTTTGATGCCGAGAAAACCAAGGAGCAGAGAGAGGCTGAGAGAGCAGGTGTGAATGATGGGTATATGGAGCCTTATGACGCCCAGGTCATCATCACAGGTGAGGGTCAGGGTCATCAGTATCTCAACAACCGCAGTTTCACTATGGAGGGGTCAAGGTGGCCTCCTGACTGCATGAATTCCAGACCACTACCTCTTGGCTTTCCAGAGTTTGAACTGTTTTCTCAGTGGCTGAGCAAATGTAAACTACATATTCTCGTGACTATACCATAAGAGTTCATTTGTGAATTTAGGACTACAGCACATCTTTAAACAGTAAACATACAGAAACATGACAAAAATACTAATAGTTTTAACAGCAACATTGACTCCTACATCTTGACCTTGTAAACGTTTTTTCTTTGATTTGTATTAGCATACCATCTTTTGTCTCCTGAGAGCATAACTTAATTTTTTTTCCCCTTTTGCCTCACTTTGTATATTGTGCTTGATAAGCCAAGTAAATTATAAGCAAGTCAAAAAACATTTATTATACATCTTAGCTACCTTTCTCAGCACTATATCACATTCTTGTTAACTTATCATTTTAAAGGGACTGAAAGCCAAACTAGATCCTCAGTCTCTCCACTGACTTCCCTCCCCGCTGGCGGTGGCTATAGTAACAGTGTTGTGCAGGGACAATGGGTGCAGCTTCCTCTTCCAGCTTCCTGTCTCCTGCCTCTGTTTCCTTTGCCCCATTCTCTCGATAGGACATTGGCCCTAATGCCCCCCCCTCCACACACACACACACACATACACACACACACACATATACGCACACACACAGACACCTAATACTTTATGGTCCCCTGTGTGTGACAAGAATCGAAAGAACCCCCCCTCACCCCTCCCTAAAAACCTACAGGTTTCTCCCCTGGTCTCACCCAATCACTTCCCAACAGTCAGGAAGTGGTCCGGTCAGTCAGCCAATCAGCAGCTGTGTTGACCTTTTCTTCCTGTAAATCCATTGTTCAGTCACACAATAGTGTAGACACACAGGCTACCTGCCGGGCAGCAGAAGAGAATTAAAAAAAACAAAAAAAACACAACAAGTAAAATTCCCCATAAATGTTAAAAAAAGACAATATTCAAACAATACACGATTTATTCAAAAGATAAAAAACAAAAGAAGGACGGAACAGTGGAGGGTCTATACATACAGGCAGCACAATGCTGATTTACAGACTGTGTGGAGTCACTCCTAATTTGTGCACTAGAGTGAAAACATGTATTAAACTACGGCTGTTTCTAAACTTCAGCTGATGGATGGGTTTATTATGTACTCTACCCAGTATATCTGATTTGGACCAGTTATTTTCAAAATGGCACATAAATGTTGGAAGGTTTGTGTACCTGATTATAGGCTTATTTCAGTAAAAGTAAATTAGTGAATTTGTTTTTAGTGTAATCTAGCTGTTTTACCTGTTTTGTCAAGATCTTAACCAGAGTGGGACAAAACACTAAGTTGGGGGTGTTGTGTTTAACAACCCCCAACTTGTGTTATGTTTGCAAGGAAGGACAACTATGTACCTTACATACAGTTAACTAATCACATATCCATTCTGTTGAAGAGGTTCGTAGACGGGGCTCCAAAGACCTCCTGAAAGTGTGTGTCCTGCTGGATCGAGGCCAGAGAGAGGGGAAGGCAGAAGAGGGAATACCTACACCCCCAAATATCTATGACATACCCTATGAAGGAGGACTGGAGGGCGACAGTGAGGGGGTGTGGATCCCCGTCACACGACCGGAGTCTGACGTCCGTCCAGCTGGAGAGTACGAACTGCCGTGGGAGTGGAGAAAGGAGGACATTGTTAGAGCACTGTCAGGTAGAGAAATGGAGAGAGGGATGATGGGAAGGGTGGGGGTTTAGGGTGTGGAGGAAGGATACCGTGGATTTTATTTGTACAGCACACACATAACAGCAATTTTGTGTTTGCTTTATAGAGGAAACAAAACAATCCTTCTGAATTAATTTCCAGAGATGTGTTTACTTTGGTATCTCTGGCATGCTTTGATAGAACTTTATTATGAAAGGTTGATATTGTCTATCCTGCTTCTTTTAGCTCAGTTTGAGGCAATGGATTGTTCTCCCAGTAAAGAGAACAATTCAACCTCTGGTCGCCTGCAGCAGCCACAGCAGCAGCAGCAGCAGCCGCTGCCGCCGCCGCAGCAGCAGCAGCAACAGCAGCAGCAACACACCCTGAGGCAGAGGAACTGGAGCCATAAAACACTAGTCTCCTCTTCTCCATCATCTTCCTCTTCCTCCTCCTTTCCATCTTCTCCTATTCTTAAACTCTCCCCTCTCACACAACCATCTCCCTGCTTCCCCACCCTCAAGCTCTCACCCTCGTCCAGCCCTACTAAACTTTCCCCTCCATCTCCTACCTCTCCCAATGCCCCACTGGATGGGGAGATGGCCAAAATGGACCCCAGCGTGCCCCTGGAGAAGCAGAGGTAAGGAGTGAGAAGACGACATAGTTGTCTCCATGATCAAAAAATGTGTGACATTTAAGATGCATTTTAAAAACATACATTAAGTTGCAAAACAGCCATAGAAACTACAAACAATCAAAAATATTTTTTTTAATATTACATAAATGTATAAGATTTGTTGGACCCCCATTTCTAGAAAATTAAATGGGGGAACTTCCCTATTACTCTAAAATTTACATATACCTCGATATAAATAACTTATTTGATAGCTGGCATAGTGTTAAGTGAATGAGTCCAGGGTTTAAATCCAACCTGTTAAGCCCAAAATACACTCAGGACAGAGTCTGAAAGAGTCTTTTCTGTTTATGTATTAGTCTTTTGATAGACTTGTGACCTACCTCTCACCTCTGCGAGCTGAGATCAAATTTAGCACCCACCGCCACATCCCTGAACAGGATTAGTACATGAAAGGAATTAAACAAATTAGATGAGGGGTTAAGAAATTTGCTCACCTTTATCTCAGACCGGTGTATTGTTAGTCTTTATTTAAATTAACCACATTTCTCATAAACTCTGCAGAGCAAAGTGCACCTCATATTTGCTTGCTCTGCAGCTCTGCTCTACAATTTTTAAATTTAAGATAAGCCTATAATTTTTAGAAAAGCCTTCTCTGTCCCCCCACTGCCTGCCTTTGTTGTGAACAGCACCTTCCTCTGTGTTTGGCTGAAAATCAATTTCTCTCAGTCAAGAAAATGTTCATCAACATCTGCTCTGACGAGTCACAAAGCCAAATACAGTACAGTATAAGTAGAGAGATACATAATATATTACACATGGCACTGTAGAAAATTCTTAGTGAAACTATGCTTTTGCTACCAGAAGTATAAGCCAGCAACAATCCTCAAGCACACCCTCATGATGAGGCGCTGAGCATAAATGCTGGATGAAGGGTGCAACCTTAAGGTGAGACAGAGGAATTTCTTTGTAACTCTAAACCTTCCTTCCTCATCATATTAAGCATAGCCTTTCTTTGTAGATCAGTCTTATGGTAGAAGCCTCTTAGCATTTGTTTTTCTCATGTCGTGGTTGAATGTCAGTGTGTTTTGCCTCCCAGCATCAACGACGCATACAGCCTGTTTATATATGGCTCCAGCCTGTGGCCACTGTCAGCACCACCTTGTGTCCTAACAGGCCTTTCTGGACACTCTCCAAAGTCACATATGTGTTGTTCGTTTTATTTACCTCGGCCTCTCTAGTTTACCTTTAACTTTGTTGACTCATCCCATCTGCAGTATATACCAGTTAGTCTAATTTGCAATGACTGTAATTCATTGTCAGCGTGTTTCATTCCTCCCGTCAATCTCTCTCTCTTTTTTCTCTCTCTCAGTGCTATCAAATATCATTAATTTGGCATCTGACTTAACTCCATATGTCACAATGCTATATGTCAGTGATCTCTTGTGTCTCCCTCTACGCCCTGCCTCCCGCTCTCTCCCTCCTCCACTGCCTCACCAAGCTGGTACCATGGCAGTGTGAGTCGGCAGCAGGCTGAGGCTCAGCTGCAGCGCTGCAGGGAAGCCAGCTTCTTGGTGAGAGACAGCGAATCAGGAACCAGCAAGTACTCTATTGCTTTGAAGTGAGTGCATGCTATCATACAGCATTTTCATAAATGTGCATATTTTTTTTAACATAATGCATGAAAATCAAATATGTTTTTCTGATTTTCTTTCCTTCATTGTCCTGATCAAAAATGTGTCTCTGTTTATTTAGACTCTGCAGCCTAGTCTAAAAATTGACACGGCACATTTATCCTCTGTTATCATGTGTATTTTAAAGCCTTAAAATGAATGCACTCATTTTCCATTAAATACATTGTTGAGTGTTGTTTCTCACTGACATTTTACCCAACACTGATTAAGCCAGATTTGAGCTATTTTCGAGACGTTACTGAGGAGCTATAATAGCTGCCATTGTAGTGGAAACCTCTAAGGTGTTAATGCATGAGAATGTGTGTCATTTGTAGAGTAGACACTTCCAACAAGCGTGCCAGGAACAGGTTCTCTAGGATAAAGACTGAAATCCTGTGGTGCCATTGTGTGTGGGAGTGTGCTCATGCGCCTCAGTGCACATTTGTTGTACGCTGCTCATTCATTTGAGAGTCCACATCATTAACCCCATTTAAACATCCACTGAACTCAGAAAATGCACAGCCTCGTTTGGGGAGAGATATTTCCATTTTTTCATCTTCTCTGGTGGTGTTATCTGTGTACAGGATTGTCTCTTCTGAGAATACCAATGATAAATATATATTTTTAAATGCGTCTTTTTCTCTGTCTTGTTCCTTAGGACCAGTCAAAGCTGTGTGCACATCATTGTGGCCCAGACTAAGAGCAGTAAGGGCTTGTGCTACACGCTGGATCAGAGCAGCTGTGTCTTCTCCAATATCCCTGAGCTTGTCTACCACTACAGCACACACAGACTGCCTTTCACTGGAGCAGAGCACATGACCCTGCAGCATCCTGTGCCCAGGCCACACTAAAAATACATAAAGAAAGACACACTTGGACACAAACACACATGCTCACACACAAACAGAGACAGTTAGACACAAATCTGCACAGGCACGTACATAAATATGTTGATATATGCGCACACACATACTAAAGATATGCTGCTTTGGATTCTTGTGTACTACCTTAGTAAGTTTTTGTTTTTGTCACCTCCAAGCACTACGTAGTGTTCAGTATCAGACACTACAAGCTATAGAACTAAATGTTGTCTAAATCAACAAATACACACACACACACACACACACACACACACACACACACACTTCGAGACTCATCAGATCAGGCAATGTTTTTCCAATCTTCTGTTGTGCAGTTTTGGTGAGCCTGTGCGAACTGTAGCTTCAGTTTCCTGTTCTTAGCTGACAGGAGTGGCACCCAGTGTGGCCTTCTGCTACTGTAGCCCATCTGCTTCAAGGTTCAACATTTTGTGCCTTCAGAGATGCTCTTCTGCATACCTTAGTTGTAATGAGTGATTATTTGAGTTACTGTTGCCTTCCTATCAGCTGGAAGCAGTCTGGCCATTCTCCTCTGACCTCTGGCATTAACAAGGCATTTTCAAGAACTGCTGTTCACTGGATATTTTCTCTTTTTCAAACCATTCTCTGTAAACCCTAGAGATGGTTGTGTGGGAAAATCCCAGTAGATCAGCAGCTTCAGTCCGTCTGGCACCAACAAACCTATTCTGATGCTCGGTTTGAACTTCACCGGGTCGTCTTGACCATGTAATTGGATGATTAGATATTTACATCAACAAGCAGTTGAACAGATATACCTAATGAAGTGGCCAGCTCTTGTTAGTCTGTCAGTGTGATCAATACTCCTATTTGGAGTACATTCACTCATCCATCTGCCATGTCAATCAGCCTATTGATCTATCCTTAAAACTGGGCACATTTGCTGACCACTCTGTGTGTCAAGAGAAAAAGCTTTATTGATTGGATGATTAGAGTTAGTGTATAGGGAGGGGTCTTATAGCATTAAAGTACCCTGTCAGCAAAAATTGTTATAGTATGTATTAGTGTTCTGTGTTGCAAATATGTGAATATCAGGCCTTATTTACCTGCCTTCACAGTAGTTTAAATACTGCATGGAGCCTTTATGACTGAAAAACTATCATACTTTGTTGTGAATGACCTGCACTGTTCATAAATGCTACATGTATGAAGCGATTGTTGGATATCCACAATTTTTACATCAGTGTCGCAGTGTTGTGATCTGTATATTAATGTTGTAAAACATTTATTCAGTAAATAAAGTACAATTCATTTTAAGTTAGGAGAAACAGTGTTATTAATAGGTGTTGCCAGGAGCAAAAGTCAAAGCAGGGTTCAAGGAAAAAGGCAATATAACAGAGATGAGAAGCTAACCAGAGTAAATCTGTTGACTGTTCTTTTGTAGCTAGAAAAACCATTGACCTGAGTGTGAAATCAATTAGTTACACACACACACACATGCACTCACATATTTGTTATAAACAAATACTGACAAACCTGAGCACACATACACTCAAAATGCATACATAAATAGTGCACACACAAATAGCATTTACTCACACAACCCCAAAGGTGCTGTATTTAAATCCTTGCCAACACACGAAGCTAATCACAAAATAGCAAAAAGCTTTATCCTCACAGTGATGCATGGAAGCGTGTGTTTGTGCTAAGATATGTCTTACCAGCAAACACCAGTGTGCTGAGTTGTATGAGCATCTCTTACAGAGTGTGTGTGCATGACTGCATGTGCAAGCATGAGCGTGTGCACCCATGTGTACACCCGTATGTGTACACACAGTCCTGTTCTGTGTGTGTGTGTATGTGTGTGCGAGTGAGAGACATTTTTCTGTTCAGGGATTACCATGTTGCCATGGTGATTAGTTAGAGTGAGGTAGGGCTGTCTCTACAGGGAATGATGAGAGGAAGAGGGAGGAGAGAGAGACTGGAATATGAAAAAGCTATGAATAATCGTAGCCATAGTAGCATTGAAGGTCTCCCACAGAATAGCCTGCTTGGTTTGTGAATGGAGAACTGTAACATGTAATGTCAGAGAAGTGTCAAAATTACTAAATTAACAACTAATGAACTCCTTTTACTGTTAGCTCATAAATCACAATTATGGATTTGTGACGCCATCTCAAAGGGTCAAAGTGCATGATCTGCTCCAGAAAAATACATCTTGTACTCTCTGACTCTTCAGCAACTCAGATGCTCACTTTTGCGCAGGCTTTATTTAACCTAGGCATTCCGGTTCAAGGGCTCTCCCTAATCTTGGCTATCCTGCTACCCAGTGTGTCACAAATGGCAGTGTTACACAACAACAGACACCACTAACTATCACCCTTCCTGCCATCCGTGCGATCTGTCGTGGTTAGTCCTCTATGTCCTCTTAATTAAATCACAGAGTAGGTCAAAACAACCAAGAGGCCTGGGGTGCTAGATGCATAATTCTTGGGAGTCTGTTTTGGGGAATGTTGGTTTTGGTATTCGTCCAGCCTAATATCTTAGATGTTTAATGAATTTTGTTGGTCTCATGTATCATTGGTGCCCATTGAAAAGCATTCATGTGTCTGTGATTACAGGCAAAAAACATGTTTTTTCATGCACTGGTCAACTTAAGATTTTGGGCTGTTTTGCACATAAGATGTCTTCTTTAGGACTGGTGGATATTAAAGTGTAAAATTAACATTTAGGTGTTTATTTTACAAAGCCTTTTTATATTGGACATCAAAGTTCTGTTCTATTCTATAAAACTATTCTATTCTCATGCTCTGAGCCAGAAATCTCCACTTCAGTAGCTCTTAAACTTTCCAGTTTAATTCCTGTGTATATTCTTAAGGTTTTTACAGATGGGTTTCCTAATATACAGTACTGTGCAAAAGTCTTGAGCTGCCTCTCATTTCTTTATATTTTGCTAGGAAAATGGGAAATAGGTGCAGCAATTCATTGAAACATGTGCAAACATAAATGGAAATACAGTATGTAAGGCAAAAACAGAGTTTGTACAATTCTAACAAGTTTGAAAGTCAATATTTGGTATGACCACCTTTATTCTTCAACACAGTCTGAACTCTCTTATTCAAGCTTTCTTGTAATTTCTTTAAGTAGTCTTCAGGAATAGTTCTCCAGGCTTCTTGAAGGACATTCAAAGCTCTTCTTTGGATGTTGGCTGCCTTTTGTTCTGTTCTCTGTCAAGATGATCCCACACTGCTTCAATAATGTTGAGGTCCGGGTGCAGGGGAGGCCAATCCATGACTGATTTCTTAAGGACATGACTTTCAGATACTGTTCTTCTGCTGCAGATACTTTTTTAGGCCTGCCGCTTCTTCTTTTGTCCTCCACTTGTCCAGTTTTCTCAGATTTTATAAGTACACACTGCACACCATCCTGAAATGTGCCACGTTTTCGGCTAATAGCTCTTTGGGAATCACCTTGTAGTTGCAAAAATACCATTTTATGCCTGTCAAACTGTGTTATCTTTGGTATTTTTCATAGATTCAACTAAAGAAATGGGAACAAATTATGTGTTTTCGTGACAGGCTGCTAGTAACAAAGTGTCTAAAGATACAATTTAAAATTGGTTCTGTGCTAAGTTGTCTGTTATGTGTAGACACAACACTGGTTCATCCCTTGAGTCAGGTGCCTTTTTTATGCTTGAATGTTTCATAGGTCAGTGTTAAGTGGCTTAAAAAACAAGCAAAAACATTCCTCTGAAAATGGTCAGGTACAAGGACTGGACTGAACATGAGTGAAAAAGCAGCCAATGTCCAAAGAAAAACTTTGAAAGACCTTCAAAAAGCCTGGAGAACTATTGCTCAAGACCACTTTAAAAAATTACAGCAAAGTCTTGCTCCTTGGAAGCAAAATGTGAAGAAACGAGGGGTGGCTCCAGACTTTTGCACAGTATTTTATCATTCATCATTCCTGATTTAAACATTTTTTTATTCTTTGAAACATGGCAAAAACAAATTATTCTGTCTAATGACAGAATTATCTTATGTTTGTTGTTATAATAAGAAATTTCCAAAATTCTCCCTGAAAAACATTTATCTTCAATACATCAAGAAAATGAAACAAAAAAACTGAACCTGGATTTAATTTTTGAATTAAAAAAAGTGCCATATTAACATAGATAAGGCTTAATCTATATGTAAAATTTCCCAAAACTATAATACAAAAAGTAATTGCACTTAAGTCAGTAATCAGCTAGGTAAGTTTCATGGTGATCTAAGCCTATTAGTTAATATTTTTATCCTCTTCATCCTTCTTGCTGTGTCTCAACTCATAGAATGTGTCCCTTTATAGGAGAAAAAGGGTCAAAATATAGAGGAAAAAATGGACATGAGGATCATTTTATAGCTCATGAAAAGATGGCGACTTTTGGAGATACATGACTTTTACAGACATTGATGATGTGTATAATTTCATCTAGCCGGGGTACCGGGGGAGACTCCACAGGCACAGGGAGAACATTCAAAATCCAACAGAAGGGCCCCAGCTGGCCAGCGGTTTCTAACCAGGAACCCTCAGCACAGAATATTTTAAGCAAAAATATATTTCCAAAGAATTAAATATATTTATTTCTACTTGTTAAATTACTCATTTGGGACCAAAATGACAGGGTTATGCCAATGAGATGAACTGGTGCGTAAGTATATAAACAGTACTTTAGTAAACACATTAAGCAGAGGTGGAGATAATTTCAACAACTTTTCAAACTATTTTTGATTGCTTTTGTATCAATAGATGATATTTTATAAGTTTTTTGTCTATAAAACCTGCTGAGGAGATACAACAGTCTAATAAGTGTAATGGAGCAAAGAGTACAATAGACCTGTGGCGAAGAAAAGTAACATTAACTGGAAATACCTCAGCATTTTGTAAGTACAGTCACATTCCTCTACTGTAATTTCTTACACTTTGTTGAGTCTTGTTCCGTTAATCAGTCTGTGATTCATAGACCAGATTTGTGTTTCCCAGACATGACAGAAGCACAGGAAGTAACTGCAGCCACTAGAAGACGGAATGACAGCGGGAGAGGAAGGGACAGAGGAAAGAAGCGAGAGAGAGGGAGCGTGAGTTGGTGTTAGGGGAAGACAAGCACTCGTGGGGGTCCCAGCTTTTAAATAATTCAGAGAGAGACTCACAGCACTCAGTGAGGGGAGGAGCACTGTCAGGTCAGCTCATTCACTGCAAAGAAGAGGTGGGGGGGGG
>VUQI01063334.1:14315-30623 GCA_015106735.1 Paratilapia polleni | reverse complement strand
GATGAGGCTTCAGTGAACAGTAAATGGATCAACTGAAGGGCCAGATGCATCTCTCAGGTCCTGTGTTAGGTCTTTGCTGGATTTTTGTTCCCTATTTCTTAAGGGCATGACTTTCAGATACTGTTCATCTGCTGTGGATAGTTTTTTAGGTCTGCCACTTCTTCTTTTGACCTCCACTTGTCCATTTTCCTCAAATTTTTTAGTTTTTTGGCTAATAGCTCTTTGGGAATCACCTTTATTGTGTTATCTTTGATCTTTTTTTGTAGATTCAACTTAAGAAATGGGAACGAGTTATATTTTTTGTGACATGCTGCTAGTAACAAAGTGCCTAAAGATACAATTTAAAATTGGTTCATTGCTAAGTTGTTATGTGTAGACACAACAGTGGTTCATCCCTTGAGTTAAGTGACTTTTTTATGCTTGAATGATTCATAGGTCAGTGTTAAGTGGCCTAACAAACATTTCTCTGAAAATAGTCAGGTACAAGAACTATTGCTCAAGACCATTTTCAAAAAAAAAAAAAAATAACAGAAAATCGAGCTCCTTGGAAGCAAGCTATAAAGAAAGAAGGGGTGGCTCAAGACTTTTGCACAGTACTGTACATTTAAGTGCAATGATGCTTTAAGATGTTTAATATGAGGTAAAACCAATTATATTTTGCCTGTTTCCCCACACACTGCTTACAATGTAAAACAAAAAAAAAAAAAAGATTTTGACTTGTAAACTGTCATCTGGTCACTTTGAGCAGAAACCTACCATTTACAAATATGAGCACGGCTGACTGAACTGTGTTTTTTTCTCTTCTTCATCATTGTTTAAGTGAACTGTATTGCCTTCCTGTCTCATCCGACAATGTTATTGCCTCGTGCTTCCGGGAATAATATACATTACTCATATGGTTCAGAAGCAGACAGCAGTGCTTATTTCCCTCATGAATATGTGCCCACAAAAAGACACACATAAAAAAACTCTGCACTTGTGCACAATAAACAGAGTCCGACAGTCATGCTGACAGGATGTGTATTGATGATGCTGGATTAGTGAAGGAAAGGGCAATAAATGTACACTGGCTGTCAGCGACAGGGAGATGGAGATAACACAAAGGGGAGAGGGAGGGAGAAGAAAATATGGGCTGACTGGGATGATGAAAAGACGGTGAAAGTGTAAAGGAAAATGTGATGACAGAGAAAGGGCAGAAGATTAAAAAATAGGGGATGGGGAGCGAGAGATTGCGTGTAGAGTTCACGGGTTATGAATAGAGTCCTCATTGATCCAGAGACAGAGGCTATCATTCCTGTTCAGTGAACACAGCAGCACTACAGGGCAAGAGGGAGGGGAGGATAGAGGTGGAGAGCAGGGGATAAATAGAGGGGGAGGACAGAGTGTCAAAGAGGAGCTCAGAAACATTCAGAGGAAGTTTGGTACATCTTGTTTCCATCTCTATATTTTAAAGTAATTTACCTTTGTAGCTCACACATTGCATTGCCAGCATTGTTTTATCCAGGTAATAATCTGAAAGATTAACAGAAACAGGCCGGACATTTGAAAAGGTGGAACCAGAGATTGTTTGTTGTGTTGTCTAATACAGGAGCTGTAGGTTAATTTTCTGTAGATGAATTTATCAGTTGCTGAACTTACTGTTTCATCTGTACTGACTGAACTGTAGTTAATTTTTAATTAGCTGAAATTCAGGTTAGTTTTGTGCAGATAATTTGTGATAGATGTTTAGGAGATCTTTGTATTCCTGTTTGTTTAAATCTTTGTATTATTTTTAGTATCATTTTGTTCATTCTCATATTATATGTAGATATTTTATTTGCATTTTTTAAAAATGTTTTTAGAGTCTGTTAGACTCTTCTGTGCATGGCCATCTTAAAAGTCTTAGCCGTGAAAAGTAATCATTTTACCTACATCACAGTTCACATGTTTGTTTTCCTGCAACGTTAACAACCTTTAAAAGAGCACGTGTGAGTATGACAACATCGGTACCAAGTTAACAGTTAGCAGTCTGTGTTTATCTTCGGGGTAAAGTGTGAGGGTGAAAAGACGCAGCACAGGAATGAGCAGATGCCAGAGAGACAGGGAGTGAAAAGCAGGAGGGAATGAGGAAGGAAGCAGGAGGTGCAGAACAGTTGTTTTTCTCAGTGCATCATCTCTCTCAGTAAAAAAAAAAAAGAAAACCCTCCCCTCCTGTGTGTGCTGTTGTGAGAGCTCTGCCTAAACCCAAGTACTCACACAGATAACACTACAGTCTGCTACAGATGGAGGGATGGGGGGGAAAGACAGGGGAAGGGACGTGAGAGACTGAGCGAAAATAACCCAAAGCTACAAAAGAGTGGCAGTTGGGGAGAAGTGCAACAGGGCAGAGGAGAATACATAGAGACAGAGCAGAGGAACGAAGAGTGCGACAGAGACAGAAAGGATAGCGATAGAGACATCCAGACTGGTTGACTCATTCTCATGATGTCAGATCTTGTAAGATCTATGCATTGAGCTGTGTTGACGTCCTCCAGTCGGCAGTGATGAGTAATGTTATGGTTCAGGCCATGGTTTATAGCCACGCAGCTCTCTGCAAGAGCACCTACAACAATCAGTGGACCCACAGATTTCAAGCTCCAGCATGTTTGCATCGTATATCCAATATGATAAAACCCGTTTTAAATAAAGCCAGGAGAGACACAGATGCCTGCAACAACATGATGATGACAATGTGTTCTCATTACAGGCAGCCTTGGGGCAGACACAGAGGAGCGGTTGGTGGAGCATCTCCTAAACCCAGCCCACTATAACAAACTGATCCGTCCTGCGACTAACGGCTCTGAGCTGGTTACTGTGCAGCTGATGGTGTCTTTGGCCCAACTCATTAGTGTTGTGAGTATAGACATGTCTGGGACTGAATCTGCGCACATGATTTAATGTGATATTCAGGATTTAATTTGGATTATAGATTAAAAAAAAATGGTTCAGATTAATTCAGATTTTGCTCCTGCTGGAAACTTGATTTAAAACTCAAATTAAACTTGTTTTTTTCTTAATCACAGAAAACCAGCAGCAGCGAGCAGTGTTTTAATATTGCAGCTAGCTACAATAAAGCTATTTTCTTTATGTATATGCTGCTGAGTGATTTTTAAGTAAGAGCTGTACAGCACATTACTTGAGTACTTGTACTTGTTACTTTCCACTACTCCAAACAAGCTGCAGACAAAGTGTCACATTGCTTTTGTCTCTGGGCTGAAATGCTCTGCCAAGGTTTATTTGTTTGTCTTTGTTTATGTTTAAGGGCTGCACCACTGATTTTACACATAAAGATGATATATCGTGATGAGTACTACTCGCCATATATAAAAGCAGTTTATAATGCCTTCTGTGGCGCAGGAGGAGCTCTCTAAAGAGAGATTAATCTTGAAGACATCATTAGGGTTATCTTTGGCTTCAGCTTGAAGACAACATTTACTATTCCTGTGTTACAAATCTGGGGCATGGAGTTTGAACAGTGTTTTCTGAAGCTTGACCCTGCTTAAACACAGTACAAATCAGGATATATCATCCTCATTGAGTCTATTTTATGCTGCGTTTAAAAAAAAAAAAAAATCTACCACCCACAAAGAAGAGCTGTAACTAAATCATCTAATGTAATAAAATTACAGTTTTTAATGTGAATGTTTTCCATTGCAGCATGAACGAGAGCAGGTGATGACCACCAATGTCTGGCTAACACAGGTGAGACTTCCTGCTCCTCATCTCATCTGAGTATTGCATAGCAATCATTATGTTGCACAGAAAAAGAGAGGGCCGAAAGATTATTAAAATATAGAACAAATGAGTAAATATTTATTTTTAGGTGGTTTTTTTTCTTAGATTTCACAGTGTCACAGTTAGGTCAGTGGGTGTGAATCATAAACTGTGAGGGACTTGGATGGTAGTCATAAATGTGACTTAGATAAACACACTCACACACACTAAATACTCCTCTCTCTAAAATATACTACTGTACACGATGAATTACATTATATAATCAAATTCCACAATGTTATCACACCAATACGGCATGATCCACGAGTTACTGGAGTGGAAATATGCATCTTTATTTTCCATATGTTTCACTGGTTGGAAAGCAGCATATAACCCTACTTCCAATCATGTGGAGCTGCAGCTCTGACAAGAGCTGACAGGACTGGGGAAGAGAGACATCACACAATGCTCGTCCTCAAAAACTCAAAATCCGACAAGAAAAATATGAGACAGGAGTTTAGAAGAGAGTGAGAAGTGCACTTTTTTTTTAACACCCAAAGCACAAAAAAAAAAGATGACAACAAACACACGTTGCTGAAGCTAAACCCCTGTTTCTCTGTTAATGTTGTGATTTTTGATGATGTTCTTTAAACTCACTCGTGGCCCTTTGTGTGCTTACAGCTGAGGTATGTACTGTAAATATTCAGGTTTAGTATTTACACAAAGACGACAATAATGCGTCCAGCAAGATACACATATTGTCAACATATACTTGCATTCTAAGGTAGGTGTTAAAAAAACATTACCACAGATTTCATCTTAAGTTTAGATTCATAAATGTAACAACTTAAAAAAAAACAAAAAACTTCTGCATAGTATAAACAGCCAAAAAGAGTCGGGATGCTACGTAAGTAAACAAAAAAATAAAAAATAAAAAAATAGAATCCAGTGATCTGCAAATCATTTAAACTCTGTATTCCAATGAAAAACTGCCATCTCTGGCTTTATAACTGTGTGCTGATAACCAGCAGGACTGTACTTTGATTCTGTAGGACACAAAAGAATTTCCCAAAAGAATTGTAAATGTTGTTTTTTTAGGTCACAGGATAGTTTTTCACTGCCTTGGTCCATCTTAAATGAGCCAGCTTTGTTTCTGGATCTTCTTTTTTCTTCGCATGGCTGAGTCAGTGCAGTGAATATTATATATTAATATTAGTTTTTGGCCTTGTCCCCTTAGTACAGAGGTTTCCTTCAGAGTCTCTGAGTCTTTCAGTAATATTATGTGCTGTAGACGATGAAATCCACAAATTCTTTCTTTCTTTCTGTAAAATTATTTGGCCACACAGTCTTTCTAGGAGTGGTGAACCCTTTCCTATCTTTACTTCAGAAAGACTCAGCCTCTCTAGGATGATCATTTTTACTCGGTCATGTGACTGACCTTTTGCCAATGAGCCTAATTAGCTGTGAGATGTTATGCAACTTTTCCAGTCTTTCTAATATCTTATTGGCAGATTCAAAATAAACATGAAAAACTTTTCATTTTTAACATTTGTGCTATTTTTAATTAAATAAAGGGTTGAAATAATTTGCAGGTCATTGCATTCTTTATATAATGTGACCATCATTAATGGTATACATGTGATTAAACTGTTCAGATAAAGCATTTTTTCTATCACCTATTCACATGCACAGACACAGACACACATGAGCCTGAGCAGATTAGGATTTATGACATGTAACAGAGCACAGAATCACCATCAGTGCTCTATGGATTCCTTCCCATCAGAAAGTAGGAGAGCCAAAGACAGCTGTCCTGAGCCAAGGCAAACTGTAATGACCATAATGTCTCACGGTTACAGCAGACAGTCAGACCTGGTTGTAACACAGACAGCTGCTGTAACAGGTCACAAAGGCTTCAGTGTGGTGATGTCAATGACTGATCCACAACATGCAAATCAAGACAATGTTTGTCTTTTACGCAAGGTTTCACAGAGGACTCAGATATGTTTGCTGATGCATTCACATGCACCCACACACACATACCTGAGAACAGCTGTGCCATAAATGCCATTTTGATCACGCTGATTGGTTTGCGGCCGGGTGTGTTTTAAAGACGATTCAGGGTCAGGACTGACATGAGTTTTAGTCTCTCTCTGGCATGTAGTAAAAGTGTGCTGAAGGTGCAGAGAGGACAGATAGCACAGAGTGTTCCCCAGGCTTATGTGCATTGCGATGTGTCATATTGACCACCGACCGACTGACGGACAAAAAGACAATCAGGCACACCTTCTCCTCTCTGCTTCTCTCAAGATGTTGTCTTCCTGCTGTGTGACTGGCAGATGAGTGACTAAGCATTGTGTTTTTATTGGCCTTCAGGAGTGGCAGGACTATCGTCTGACTTGGGTCCCTGAGGAGTTTGATGGTATGATGAAGGTCAGGCTGCCCTCCAAACACATCTGGCTGCCTGACGTGGTGCTTTACAACAAGTGAGTCACTCTAACCCTCCTGTCCTCACTTCAAAAAACTTACAGAAGATACAAACAGGCTCTTGGATGCATGCATACACTGAACGACGCACAAAGGAAACTACATACAATTCTCATATTAAGCTGCCACTGCTTTAAAGAAACCATCCCGGTGAAATGATCAAGGTGATCCACAACATGGAGAACATGACAATGTTGGTATTTTACAAAAAGTTACAAAGTGGACAAAAAGATATTTGTTGATGCATTCACCATGGTAAGTTACGTTAAATTAGAGCATCAACTGGAATAAAAGTACATGTGCTACACATGACTGCATATGTCCACTATTTTCTACTCATGCTACATTGCTGCACTATTATGTAATATATAAAGACTGAGTCATGTGCACTGCATACATCAGGTAGATAGGCACATGCATAAACAATAGATATATGGCAAGTTGGTGTGTACAGTTATTCCACTCATTAAATATGTGAAGTTTATGTGATGTGCTTGCTGAGAGTCTAGATAATTACCACTACCTCTGTTTTAATTTAGAACCTCTATCCAGGACCACTGCAGTGATTTTAAATGACTTCTACACTGTCATATAAATATGCAGCCATCACTTTTAATTCTGCTATTGAGAGCAGATTACCTTATGAAAGGTTTGCAGGGTATGCATGGTTGGCTTAACCTATTATGCTGCTCCAGGGCAAAAATTTTCTGCTGGGATCTTATTGACCTTCAGCCTCATTCCTATCCCTACCATCTGTGCATAGTTCATGTCCCATCAAGTGCAGTGCACAGATTCAGAAACCATCCAGTACTCCTATGCTGACACACTGCATAATACATTTTTGTGTGTCAATAAGTTTGTGGTAATTTGACTAAATTTATTTAGGTCCCATGGCCATTTTAACAATTTGGTGTGCTACACGGTAAAAATCACTTGTGCAAATGAGTGTGCTATTACATACATAGTAAGCTAAAGCTACTTTCGGCTGCTCCCTTGTCACAAGGGGTCGCCACAGCGGGTAGCTCCGCATGTTTGATTTGGCAGTTTTACACCGGATGTCCTTCCTGACGCAACCCCTAGGGGGACATGTGCCTCCAGCTGGAATTGAACCAGCGACCTTTTGCATGAAAGGCAAAATGTGTTATCCACTACACCCAGGAAG
The DNA here is from genome assembly GCA_015106735.1 of Paratilapia polleni. Lineage (NCBI taxonomy): Eukaryota > Metazoa > Chordata > Actinopteri > Cichliformes > Cichlidae > Paratilapia > Paratilapia polleni. Next base: position 23,242 of record VUQI01063334.1, on the reverse strand, counting down.
CACACTATCACATACATTGTACATAAATGATAATATTCCAAATAAGCTTCACACTTAACACACAAACTTCAACAGCATCCTTCCATCCATCCATCTTCTTCCGGTTATCCTATTCAGGGTCGCGGGTGGGGGCTGGAGCCTATCCCAGCTGCCAAAGGCCGAGAGGCAGGGTACACCCTGGACAGGTCACCAGTCTGTCGCAGGGCAGCATGTTTTGTTAATCAGAATCTGCTTGCATGTCTGAGAGAGACTGGGATGTTGCAGACCACTTGTCTTAATGTAATGGAAACTGAGTGTCAGCCTACAGTATGTAAATCAGCTCATCAGAGTACAGTGATCTGTCTAGCCGTCTCCTCTTTCCCTGCTTCAGGCCTTGCTTTACTAAAGATTATAAGATCCCTGACCCACCTAACTCTGGAAAAATGATCCTGTTAATCCCGTGTACCCCAGGTCGGCGTGCTATCCTCCATGTCTCCAATGATTCGAACTGTCAGTCATTTAAACTGGAGGATTAACTCATCTTATGTCACTACTAGACCTACTAATTTTGAAGTCTCAATTTTATTTTATTATTCAATTTGGAGAAAAAGATGAAGCATGTCATAGTGTACTCAAAAGTGGATCAATTGTTTAAGTGCAGTTTCCGCTTGTATGTTAAATGGTATCGAACAGCATTAGCCATTTTCTGCCCAAATATAGAGTTAAATGGAAAACCATACATCTTACTGTTGTTAGCTTACTTCTGACCAGTGTCTAACTTGAGTTGTTTAATCCAACCCAGCCTGACCTGCAAGCTATGTTTCCTGTCTAGACTTCATGTTCATGTGATTCTTTCTCCTTCTTCTGTTTGTTAATATAAGAGGGTGTGTGTAACCCTGCTGTAACCTCAAGATCCATTTGTGTGTGGGTGCGGGTCATCGAGCCCTAATGAACCTGCTGTATTTTGCATAATGAGAAAAACACTACCTCATTACCCTATTCACAAGGCTTGGAAGAAACATGGGTTGTCATTATACTTTTTTATTATTTAAATCATCACACCAGTGTCTGAATTTATGTCTGACTTCTTTTCTTGCCTTTGTCCTCTCTGACTTTGTCTCTTAGTGCTGATGGGGTGTACGAGGTGTCGTTCTACTCCAATGCAGTGGTGTCTTACGATGGCAGTATCTTCTGGTTGCCCCCAGCCATCTATAAATCAGCCTGTAAGATTGAGGTCAAGCACTTCCCCTTTGACCAGCAGAACTGCACACTGCGCTTCCGCTCCTGGACCTATGACCGCACTGAAATCGATTTGGTGCTGCGTGCTGATGTAGCCAGTATGGATGACTTCACGCCCAGTGGAGAGTGGGACATCATCGCCCTGCCAGGCAGACGAAATGAGAACCCAGCTGACCCTACCTATGTAGACATCACATATGACTTCATCATTCGCAGGAAGCCTCTTTTTTATACCATCAACCTCATCATCCCGTGTGTTCTCATCACCTCGCTAGCAATCCTGGTCTTCTACCTGCCCTCTGACTGTGGCGAGAAGATGACACTTTGCATCTCAGTGCTGCTGGCTCTCACTGTGTTCCTGCTGCTAATCTCCAAGATCGTCCCACCTACTTCACTGGATGTTCCTCTGGTGGGGAAGTACCTGATGTTCACCATGGTTCTGGTCACTTTCTCTATCGTCACCAGTGTATGTGTCCTCAATGTGCACCACCGTTCTCCCACCACACACACCATGCCCCCTTGGGTTAAACTGGTGTTCCTCAACAAGCTTCCTGCCCTGCTCTTCATGCGCCAGCCGAGAAACAGCTGCGAGCGCCAGCGACTACGTCAAAGGAGGAGGGCGCAGGAGCAGAGCGAGGGTGGGCGCGGTGGGGAGGCAGGGGCCTTGATGGTGGGGCTCGGGCTGGGAAATGCTGGTGGGAATGGAGGGGGAACCTCCACAGCAGTATTTGGCAAGGAGGACAGTGACCCTTGTACGTGCTATGTGAACCGCGCGTCTGTTAAACAGTTTGGAGGGGATCTGGGAGGTGCAGGAGGGGGATCCATGGATGGTCTAAACAGGGTCAGGGAGGGTCGAGAAGGGGGCTCTGGAAACCTACCAAGGGGGAAGCAAGCAGCAGCTGCGGGTCCTGCATTGACTCAGGCCCTCCTGGCTCAAGCTTGTCCAGGCTTTGAGGAAGCTGTGGAAGGAGTACGCTTCATCGCTAATCACATGAAGAGTGAGGATGATGATCAGAGTGTGAGTATTATTTGTTGCTCCACATCAGAGCCTGAGGCTGATAGTGTTAATGTAATAGTGTTACATTAGATTAATATAGAAATTATTTATATAGAGAGAGTCCAAAATATTTTATAGTTGATTAATAAACTTTATCATAGAAACTCCAAAAATAGCAATTCTAACGTTTTAAAATTCTTAAAGCTTTAAATAAAATTTTCCTTTAAAGCTGCTCAAAATACATTTTTATATTGACAACAGATTAAGTGAATTAGGACCATATTTACTAACTGTCTGTGTCAGTGAAAAAACACTCTTTTGTCATTAAACGTCTTCTGTTTGCAGCTGAAAGGTGTGGACACAGTAGTTTTTGAGGAGGTCTTATGGTATATGGATTTATAGGAAATTCACTCTCAGAGTGCAAAATTTAGGGAAGAGATTATTTAAATGAATCATACAAAGGTTTACCAAGGTTTACAGTGGGTAATTTGACACTGAAAAATGTTTTATTTTGCACATCATATCGAGTGGTAATTTATTTGAAATGCTGGGGGAGATGTTATCAGAACAAGTGTGTAATTGGTGTAGTGGATTGGTCAAAGCTGCGAGTGCGGTGCCAAAGCTTTGGCTCTGCCCTTTAGCTCATCACTGAGTGCTCCCCCCTAATGTTTAGAGCTGAGCCATACATATTTGTAGTTCTCGGTATTTCAGTATTTCTGTTTCAATATAACAAAGCTGAACTTAAATGGAGCATCAGAGGAGAATAGTTACCCAATGCAAAACGCATGGATGTATTGCAGGAAATAAACGTTTTTACAGTGAGCTGCAATTTGCAGTGTTTCATTCAGATTGGGCCACAATGAAAACTGCAGAAAGCACTAAAGCCTCTGCATGTCTTTACTCAGCAGTGCACACACAGAGATATGCAACATCACAAATCACTTCATTTCTTTTGCTTTTTTTGACTTCTCTCTAGTATTGGATCTATTTCAGAATAAATAGAAATGTGTGTCAAAATGTCAAAATATAGCTATTCATGGGACTCAGATTTCACACATAATATCTGAATCTTACATTATGTTGTCACAATACTAGAATTTCAAACTCGATACCAATACCCAGGAAAATACTCAATACTCGATACCAATACCCAGGAAAATACTCAATACTCGATACCAATTTTGATACCAATGACAAAAAAAAAAGACAAAAAATTAAGAGGCAATATTTTTTTGTCATAAAGACTGGAAAGAATAAAATAATAACACCAATGACAACACTATTTTTAAGTTGTCTGACTCAGTGCATATACCTTATATACCTTACAGTAACATAACTGTACAAAACAACAAAAGACAACAATATTTTTAGGTTGTCTGAACTAATAGTAGTAGTAGTAGCTGTGCTTCTGGTGACTTGGCACCATATTTTCATTGCTGATCAAATATAATAAATGATATAATATAACACAAATATAATAGAGTTGGTAAGGTAGGCTGCCACTGTTTATGACTAGTTGGTAGACTTTTCTCTGCTTCAATCTCTGAGAAACATAACACTTTTTAGACACAAACAATTCTGTTATCCTGTTAACTTAACACTGTCTATTAACATTACACACAGGCAGGACTGATAATGTTTGCTGCATAGCTCACACATTAACATTATCATTTTATTATTAGCCATAGCCGCTAGCCACTACTTTAATGAAAACTTAACATCGGATATTTGCTAATAAACAGCTAACGTTAATGTGTGCACCTGCCAGGTTAACATTTATGATAGCTGCTTAATACTTAATTGCTATTGAAACAGGAGCTTTACTGACCTCTAGAAATTTCTTATAAAGTGTTGTTGAGTGTTGTGAACGTCGACTACTGTTCATGTGTTCAGCTGCTAGTGAGTGGAGGGGCTGTGTGCCTGCCTGTCTGCAGGGGTGTTGTGTGAAGTTGTGTGTCATATGGAGGAGGCGAAGGTCGGTATCGATACTGTTGCAAATGAGTATCTAATCCGACAGTATTTTTTTAGTATCAGTTAGTATCTGATTATCAGTTTTTTTGACAGCCCTACTGCCCACAGCCGGCTGTGAGTCAGAGTCCTTCCTTTGACTGTAATAAATACCTGCAGCCTTACATGGCACAGAAAAAAAACAAGAGTGATGTGTGCATTTACACACATGGCACAGTAACAATAACATAGCATTAATAACTTACTCCACACCTGGCAGGTCAGCTGTCATACACAGATTTCTGGTTTGTACTCTGTACCTGTTTGTAATAAAGCAGCCCTTCTCTGGGTAAATCCTGCGCTCAGCCTGAGCTGAGATGCTTATACTGTGTTATTGCTATAGATTATTCACTCCGTAATCATTTCTACTCTTTTTTTGACCTGTTAATTTGCGCTGCTCTTGGTAGATTGTGTTGGTGCATTATTGAAATTAAATAGTTCTGTCTGCGCTCATGAATTTGAAAAATTTTTATTTTTAGGTAAGTTAGTTTTGATTACCTGCAAAACTTTCCACTAACATCTGTGCTAATTTGTGCCCCTTGGTAAATCTGGCCCTTAATGTGTAATCACAAACCCACAGATATTTATAATCCCACTCTGCTGTTCCCCCACTGAGATTTTCAGCTGTTTTGGTTTTAAAGGTTGAGATTTTACTGTTTTTGTTGACTCCAGTGCTTTAATCAGACACCTGCTTTGAGTAAAAAAATTCTCCAAGAAAACCACCATGAGCCACCGACCCAGAGCCAAATGGCAGTAAGCCATTAGTTGGTGAACACAGTGGAGCCTTTTAGCAGCCAAAGAAAAGGGTGTTTCCTTCAGATGGTGGTGGTGACCAAAATCAGTAGAACTAAAATGAGAGTCAAAATAAATTCTGTAAGTGGAGAATTCTTCTGGTGGAAAATAATAGTAGTTAAAGGATTTAACTCCAGTTTTATGAGCATATCCGTCGCTTCAATGGGCAGACTTTATTTCGTGGTGTTCATAGCCAACCCTGGCCACCCCTTAGCATCACCCCTGTCTCCAGGTGGCCAGAAACACAACTCCAAATGAATGGTATTGTTCTGTCTATCTACTTTATTTGTTGAATATCAACTTTTAATTTTGTGCTCATCAACTGCGCTAAAAAATTGTAAAGCTCTAATTTTAAAAACTATTTTAACAAACAAAAAAAAAGACAAAGAAACAAAGTACATATTTGTGATGATGCTAATACATATTTTCTTGATATAGTTTACAGCTCTGCCACTATGCATGTGAATATAGTCCGTGATAGTGTGCGATGAACACACAGTGTCAGCTAATAATATAAACCTGCACATTCATTACTCAGATTCAACTCTGTATTAACATAAAGAAATGATCCTGTCTATGTGCGGGTGAAATCCTGCCACAAATAATCTTCTTTTATGCGACTATGTTACCAACCATAAAAAGTATCCAGAGCAGCACAGATAAGTGCCATATCATGTTATAGTGACGGCCGAGCTGTGCGGCTGTGTTGTTTAGTTCTGCCATTTAAAACGTTGGGGGTAGTACAACAGATCAGAAGCAAAGGAGAGAGATCTGGTGATGCAGTCGTAACCCTCTGAATATTCGACACAGACATGTAATTATAGCAGCAGCGGCAGCATGACGTATGCATAGAGAAGGAGTACAACTGGTAAAGAGCTGGAATAGAAAAACCAAGTCAGCGGAATGAGGGTGTTATTTTTTATTCTTTGTCCTGACAGCATCTAAGGAGACCATGTGTCTCTCCTGGAAGGAAAGAAACTGACATGGGAATTAACAGTCTGCAGTAATTCTGTCCATCACTGATATAGTTACCATCCCAGCCTTTAAAATCCTCACATTCCCAGTGCAGTGCATGGCTCATCATTCATTCCCCTCTCTCCTTAAGTTATCATTGCAGGGGTCACAGTGTCAGAACACCCTCTGTTTCTCTCTGTACTCTCTAGTCTCTTACATCCTTCTCCTCCTCCTCGACTTGTGTCAGACCTCATCAGAGTTGTGTAGCAGAATGAGTCTCCATTCACATTAACCCTTCACCTCCATTAACCCTCTGCATAGTTAATAGCAGAGGGATAGATAGAGTGATAATGAGAATGACTGGATTTGAGAGTGGGATTCTGCTCACCTTAATCTTTCTCTTCACCCTATTCCACACCCACAGGTGAGCGAGGACTGGAAGTATGTTGCCATGGTGATTGACCGCCTCTTCCTGTGGATCTTTGTGTTTGTATGCGTGTTCGGCACAATGGGCATGTTCCTGCAGCCACTCTTCCAGAACTACACAGCCAAGACCATCAACACGCCAGGCTGACCATTTTCCCAGCCACAAACACACTGACAGACAGCTCCCCGACCAATCAGCACAGCAGGACATGGGCCGGAGTTGGGGGGTGGGTCTGGGTTTTAATGTGTCTATGGTACAGGAACCAGAACTGGAACTAAACAACAATCACATCCATTACCTTTATAGTAACAATTTTTTGCAACAAAGAACTGTTTTTCTTGTATGAAGATAAAGAAAAACACCGTCATACTCTTACCTGCAGTTTTTTGTCCAGATGCTTAATGGTCTGACCTCCTCTTTCTGGTGGAAAGGTCCCTCCCTGCTCTCCTCTTCAGCCAGCCAGGGAGTGAGGATGCTCTGAGTTACTCCTTGTTGAACCTTACGCCAGCCAATTAACACTTTCTGCGTTACACTGACTGCTTAAGTGACACATGACATACCCGCCTTCAACTATGACAGACATTATTTGTTCACAATTTTGACCGATGTCAGTATCAGAGAGGAAAGGGAAGTTCATATTGAGGTTCTTAAACTTTATTTTTTCCAAAAATCCACTATGTCAGTGAACTGATTCAGTATATGTCATCATAGCATAGCTGCTTACCACAGTATAGCATTGAGTATATATTATTAAGATTTCTCTATGTGTTAGATCATGCAAGGGTATGATGCTAATAGAGAGACTGTGGTGTGTTGTATGATTGTATATATATAACCAGAATGTGATATAAACTGTACTACACAGCCTGTGATGCGCACACTAACACAATATGTGTAAAAGCAACAGATTGTGAAGGAAAAATACATAGAAGGCAGTTATACTTAAGAAAGAGCCAGGTTGCAATATTACATAAAAGTCAAAGGGATAAAGTAATAGATTATGCATGGACAGTTTTCTGCTCAGAGTGTTGTGCACAGTAAGTAGAGAACAGCCGCAGTCTGCTGTGCCAGAGTGCACAGCTGCACTGAGATGAGTCTAGCTCCTGAGAAATGGAGAAATCTGAGCCAAGATTGTGGGTAGAACCTCCTATATGATGGACAGTGGAACGTGGTGGATTTTTGGGAGGTTTATCATGGATATTAAGTCATTTCACAACTGTTTATTTCCTGTTATCAGATCAGAGCAGGACAATGCCTCATTCATTCTTCATTTTCTCCTCTTCTCTCCTCTCCTCTCATCTCCTCCTCTCTCCTCGCCTCGCCTCGCCTCTCCTCTCTCCTCGCCTCGCTTCTCCTCGCCTCTCCTCACCTGCATATATATTTCTGCAGTGGATTCTGTTTATGTATGTAATGTTCAGAACATATGTATACATGTATGTGTGTGTGTGTGTGTGTGTGTGTGTGTGTAATGCCTGCCCCATACCCCAGTGCATTACCACATCTGTGCGATACAGTGCTCAGAGGAACATAACGTATGTGCCCCCCCCCCCTTTCAATTAATCTCTGCCAACCTCTCTCCAGTTCTGCTCCATTTATCTGGTCTTCCATGGATACTCATTGCTGACATTTAGTCCAATTAGAATAACAGTTATCTTCCAGTCATTAACGCTGTGTTCTTTTTCATGGCAGACTTGTCTTATTTCCACAATTTTCACAGGTTCCCTGACAACAAAGAAGATGCAAAAGGCCTTTTCAGGCACACACGCAGTGGGAGATGAATTAAATTTTTAGGAAACAAGAGAGAAATGCCAACAGGATCAACAATGAAGCAGTCATGGCAAGGCAATAAGTTGTGCAAAATCACAAGGAGAAAGGATGAATACAGAGGAGGAAAAAAGCAGGATATGCAGAGACAGAAGACTCTTGTGTTTAGTGCAATGGAAAGGAATGATAAACCTCTGGAAAAAGGCCATCTCCCTGGTCACTGTCATTTGCTGCGAGTTTCCTGGAATTATGCAGTTGTGTGACCAAATTTGCAGCTCAGCTCAGTTTTGGAATGGAAGACGTCTCTTGTTGTGTCTCTGGCGGATGGGATTACCCATGGGGTTTCCAAGCAGATCCCAAACAAGTGTGAAAAGCCTATTAGAGACCTGTGAAAACTTTAGGCTGCATGGCTCCACACGGAGAAAGTGCTGCTGTCCACTCTCTTCTCTCTCTTTTTGACCTTTCCACTTTCCTTCCTTTCCTCTCACTTCCTCTCTCATTATGCTCTCCCATCTTTCACCTTCGCCTTCCTGACTCTAAAATCTGCTCCTGTGCACACCTTAACCAGTCCAATAAAGGTTGTAGGTTCAGATTAATCAAAGTATGTCTGCGTGACATGTTTTTACATGAAAGAAGGAAACATTTCCTGGCTTTCTAATATTGATGCTGGTAACTTCCTTTTTTATATGCACAAAAATGCACAGACACCTACACACTCAGTTGCACACTACTTTTTTTTTTTTTTTTTTTTTTTAGGAAGCAAGGCTC
>VUQI01063331.1:0-11928 GCA_015106735.1 Paratilapia polleni | reverse complement strand
GCTGTCTCGTAACCAAAAAAAAAAAAAAAAAAAAAGCCTGTAATTGAAAATGTCACAGTAAAATTACGGTTAATGCTCAGCTTATGGTGCTTTGCACTCACTCTATAACCACTGTCATAATCACAGGAGGCTGCTTGATTTTAACAGACCCTGAAAAGATGAAAGCCAACACAAGGGCAGCAGCAGATGTCCTGTGGAGTCCTGATAAGACCACATATTTATTCACAGAAAACAGCACACTTTCTGTTCTGTCTTAGTGTCCATCTGTGTTTATCTTGTAATAACCCTACAGTTTTACACCCCATGTCTACCATTCAATCTGGCCCCTAACCTAAGATGATCGTTGGAGGCTTTTGTCTTAGGCAGCACCACAGAAGAGCAGTTGTTGAATGTGGCGCACGTGGTCCTAGACAGTTTGAGCTGAATGCATTAGCACGCTCTAAAGAGGCACAGCTGCTGCAGAGGGAAGGGGCTACGTGTGAATTCATGTTCCTTAGCAACCCTGGGTATCTAAAGGTCTCGATCGGCTCGTTCTGCAGCCATCAGCGAGGGTACAACAGATGCCTTTTGTGTACTGAGACACAACAAAATTATATTTATAGTCTTGCTTGGTTGTGTTTTTCCATTCAAACAAACGAGAGTATCTCCTAACACAGCAAAAGCATCATTCATTTCATTCCTTTAATGGTCTATTTTGTAAAAGATTTTGACCAACAATACATCCTTAATAAGCTCTGCTGTATTTGTAGGTCAGTGGTTACGTTTCTGATATGGTGATTCATACACTGACAACTGGTTTAACTTCTGAGCGGCTACCAATATTAACTGAGATCCAGGCATCTCTCCTCAAGTGCTTTGTGGCACTTCTCTCTCTCTCTTTCTCCAAGATAACATGCAGAGTTCAATTCAATTCAATTCAATTCAATTTTATTTGTACAGCGCCAAATCACAACAACAGTCGCCTCAAGGCGCTTTATATTTTAGGGTAAAGACCCTACAAATTAGACAGAAAAGACAGAGAACCCCAACAATCAGACGACCCCCTATGAGCAAGCACTTGGCAACAGTGGGAAGGAAAAACTCCCTTTTAACAGGAAGAAACCTCCGGCAGAACCAGGCTCAGGGAGGGGCAGCCATCTGCCGCGACCGGTTGGGGATGAGGGGAAACAGAAGAGAGCAGAGGGAGACAGGACAAAAAGGCACACCTATAGGAGAGAGACAGAGTAAATAATAGCTAATGATTATTAGAGTGTTAGTTTAGGCAGTGTCATGAAGTCAAATTCAGCTGTAATCCCGGCAGTTCAGCTGAACTCAGTGCCAGCCCATATCGGCTGATGGCTCAGCTGATGTGTGTCTATAGATCCAGTTGGCAAATCCCATACAGGCCACACTATTTAAGCTGCTTCTGCCTGCTGTTGCAGAAAAGGTCTTCAGGTAGGCCAGTAAATCTTCAGTTCCTCTGCAACATTTTAACTTTCAACATACTCAAATATTTACTCCAATGTATTTCTTAGAGTTCCTGTAAATTCAGCAAAGGCCAGTAATGGCACTGCTGTAAACACAATGGCAACAATAAATATTGCCTTCATTGTTTGTTTACTCAGAAACGTATTGTGAGAAAGCTGCTTTGCAAGTAGATAGAACATGTTTCTTGTAGCATTATACCAATTCCACTTAAAAATGTTGAGGCAGAGAGATATTAACAGATGTATGATAACTTTTCATACTGCTATGTCCTAACATCCATGTGGTGGTACATGTGTACTGTCAATCAGAATTCCTGGTTTAAATTTGATCTTCTCATATGTAGCCTGTAGTGACATGCCAACACCCACCCTGCTTCATATAGTGTTTTGCTTTAGGACTACAGTCTGATCATGGCGTAGGAGTATGGAATCTCTTTAAACAGTTATCTGCATATGAACATGCAGAATCTGCAGGCAAGGGAAAAGATTTTTGATACCGGAAGTTTTCTTGTTTCCTTTGGAGTCCCCTTGATGTTGAGATTCTACTGACCAATCACATTGGTCAAATGAGCGATTGCACTTGCCAAAACACAATCTCACAAACTACTGGTTTAGGTTTTTTATTAGCTTTTTAAAATTTGGCTGCATTTCTACACAATAACCAGTATATGGAACACGAAGTCTGAATATCAGTTATCTGCTATTCGGGTATCTTGTCTTCAGACGCCCTGAAAAAAATTGGCCACTGCACCCACAATATATGACTTAAGCTTTGAATTGACTTTGAATAAATTTGACCAATCATCATCTATTTCCCCACTTAGCAGGTCTTGTTTATGGCTCAGTGTTAGTTAAAGTTATCAGAAAAACAAAGCTGCCTCAACCGGAGCAGCCAGTCTCAATCATCCAATTACCTCAGGAACACAAATCCTGGAATATGCTCGTGTCCTCAGAGCCTGAGATGTGACCCCTCAATGTAATTGACTCCTGTTAATGTCAGTCCAACAGTTGCCTCCGCTAAACCTGTTCTTGTGCACACAGCTTTATGCTTTTGTTATCAGCGAGGAAGCCGTTTTAACAGCCTCACAGGAGCCATTTTGCCAAAGGTCAAGGATGTCTTATTATGAACAAACAGGGTGAAAAGCTTGTATTCCTCTGCCCTGGAGTGTAGAGGGTTTTTATCCCACTAATAACACCACATGCACGACAGAACTGATCCCTCATCACAGTACATCGGCTTGCGTGCATCCTGCAAAGAACATCTCTGTGGAGCAGTAAGCAAATCATTTAATTTAGGTGGATGATGGCAAGTAAGAGGTTAGCTGCATGTGTGCATCAAGTTTTTTCACCTTGTGTGGTCACTATCATGCAGCTTCCCATGCAAATTGGATTCTATAGGTACAGAAAACTATTCAAATATTTGCTCAGTATCTGGTGGGTAGATCACTTCCTTGTCCTGAGGAACACCTGTAAAAGCTCTTCTCCAAATGAAATACTCTCATAAGGTAACAGTTAAGCTCTATTATACTGCAGACTATATGGAGGCTGTACTGATTCATATACAAGTGCAGCATACTGCATTAACAGTGTGTGAAGAACAGTTTTTCTGCTGTGATCCAAACTTTGTGTCTCTATTGTTCTAAGCCTCTGACCCATCTCCAAGGGAGACTAAAAGAAACCTTGACCAGTATTTGCATATGCCATTGACCCAGATCTCCACGGATATGCCTAATTTTAGCACCATGGAAACATGATGAGGCTGTATCATTCAGTTATAACAGCCTATCAGTGCTTACAAAGCACAGGTAGCCCACATGCCAACCCACTCTCTGCACTTGTTGCCATGTGAAATCCAGCTTAAACCTCATCCTAGGAAACATGAGAGAAAACACAATCACACACACAAATAAGCACCTTTGTGAAGTTTAGGTGACACCTCATGTTAAGTCTTTAATCATTTGGGAACATGGGAATAATAAACCTGCAGACTGCTGTAGGGTGTAACATCAAATACCAAATTCATACAGGTTTACATTTCCACTGAAGCTTATCACTGTTTATTTATGTAGCTGTTAGGAGTAAATGAGTGTTAATGTATTGGTGTACTTGGGATCATTCACCAGAATAATTTGTTAAGCAAACACAAAGTGGACTGTTTAGCTTCAGCTTGTTCTCTTGGGATAACTGCAAACATTACCAACTCAGCAAGGATAAAGAGCATCCATTTCAACCTTTACCAAAACCTCACCAGTGTAAATGTTACTGCTCTACTTCTTTTTTAAAGGTTTCTCTCTGTAGATCTGTTGACAGTGTCATTTAAAAACACCACCAACAAGCCTGGAGGGCAATGACAAACAACCTCTTAATGATGTTTACATAGCTGTGTCTGGATGATGTATTCAATCCCACTGACTCATGACAAAATGGCATTTCAGCCTAATGTAACTGCAGCAGTGAAATGAATCACACGATAATAGCGACAATTAATCACACACATCATCATTTAGGCAAGAAGGCTTTAACGGGTTACAGTATACGCATAAGAAAAAGCTCACAGTGTATGTGTGGTGCCTTTTATAGTGTCACTCATTTCCTCTTATTACTCACCTCCAAGTTCCTCACATGTGCGACAGATGCAGGCAAAGCATGTGAAACTCAATAGGCACTGATAGTAACTGTAGCTGTGCCTGCTACTCTACCTGAGGGCAGGTACCAGGAAGTCACTGCATCACTGGTGGCAACTGAAAGGCCTGACGTGCTGTTAGCCGACATCATGATAGATCTTTTGGTTTAGTGTCGGTGCACTGACAGATGACCCAGTGAGACTGCTCAGGGCAGCATCGGGTGATCCCATCACCAAACTATTTACTTTAGAGTTTTAGATTGGCGATTTTTTTTTCTTTTCTCTTTTACCTGTACCTGAGACAGAGCTGGCATTTTGTTGCACTCAGCCTGACATGATATCCATAATCATTTTGGGACAAAGCTGTTTGGCTTTGCTGTAAAGGGGGGGCTATTATGGGCATTTCCATCAGCTCCTGCGCTGTCTGAAACAAGCTGTTTAAGTTCATCTCCCTTTAAGACCACCTACCATTTAGCTCACCTTTTTTCTGACTGGCTTCCCCATGTAAACAGTTTGAACAGCAAGTGGGTGGGGCTTCTGTGCTCACAGAGCTGTGTGCTTGCGATGAATATATTAGGGACGTAACACTCACATCAACATCATACAGATCCAAGAAGAGGAAAAAGTGTCTTAAACAGAGCTGTTAGAGGAGTGTGAAGTCTGAGCTTTTGGCTTACCAGGATTACTTGTACATACACTGACCTCATTGTTTGAAACATTAGCTATGTTAAATATGAGCATCCATCATTGTATCTCCCCTTCAAACAGTGAGCAGTGACTACCATTTTCAGTGGCAATTTAACAGTTAACTGTTATTTACACAACTGAAACAGTTTTCTTTCTCTAAGTCAACTAGCAACAACTTGATCAACTGCAACAATTCTTAATCAAATTAAGCATTAAGTGGCACAGGAAGCTAATATAAATTCAGGCACTGACCAATTTCCACTGCACTCAAAGTGGCAGGATTGTCACCCGGAAAACAGGGTTCTTCACCCCATGTTGGACTGCTAGTTTTACTTTTGATTTTTAGCTGCTCTTTGGTAAAAGTTTAGGCACAAACACTTCTGGGTTATGTTAACAAAAAAAAAAGAAAAAGAAGATCTAGGTTTGGGTAAAATACACCATTTAACAATATAAACCATGTTAGAAGGCTAACTTTTTCCATCTAAGACAAACTCCTCCTCTCTTTTCAGTGACAACTCCTGCAAAAATAATGACTGACTATGTTCTCGTGGTGTCTGAAGTAGAGACTACCTTTGACACTGAAAATGAGGACAAAGAGATACACAGACGGTTAAAATGTGATGACAAGGGTTCCTGACTAAGGGTCAGGACAAGCTGGGAGAGAGAAACCTCATTCAAAGGAGTTTAGAAATAATGGCTTTCAGAGAGCTTGTTGCATTATGTCTCAAAGCCCCATAATTCTAATCCCATTAAATATTGCCTGAGGGTAATACTGCCAATCAAACACTGGTCACTTATAAAGGCTGAGTACAATAATAATGGCTTACTTGCTTTCCAAGCAGCTCAATAAAATGTAATATCATAATGTAACTCACCACCCTCTCAGTTTCTCTTTTTTAACTCAAATACTGCACTAGCTTCAGTAATCAGTTTCAATTCTTTTGTCTTCCTGCAGATTTTTGTTACAGAGGACCTCTTCTCGTCTTCTTTTTTCCAACTCCGTATTTTTATTCTTGGACTAAAGTAGCTTTGCATAATTCACGGTTAAAAATGACCTTGGTGCAGCCCCTCAGTTCATCCTCTTTCTGAAACTAGACGTTTTTAGCTCCCTTCCCACTCCCTTAAAGCCAGCTTTTTTCTGATTGGTTGCCCCTTGCAAACAGAAGATTTGAACAGCACATGGCTGGGACTTCTGCTCTCATAACCAGGTTTGTATGCCTCAGATGACAATATTAACAATATCTTATTTGATGACTTATTTTATTGACTGAGCAAACAAAAACAGTAAGAAATGTCCATCACACATTTCCCTCAGTCCACAGTGATGTCTTCAAAATGCTTGACCAGCAGACTGGACGGGAACAAAATGTATTCAATTTGCAATTATTTTTATCAGAATAAAGTTGCACACATGTGAGAAGCTGCACGTTATCAGAAAATGACAAACTACCAAATTAAACGTGCTTGACAGCCCTGCAGGGAGCTTAACCTACTGTAGAGAGACTTTGCCTTAAATAATTCACATTAAGATGACCTGGTAGTGAAAGGTGAGATGTGGATATGATGAAGTCTGACTGACGTCAACCACTACGGCCCACTAGTCTTACCGCATTCTCTTCATGGGAGGGATTACACAACAGTAATCAATAAATAATAATATCACAAGGCTGCACACAGTGGAGCACAATGCTGTCCAATGATGCTTCTCTGACAGTGAAAGAGAGCAGGCTGGTGGAGAGGCGTAATGATATGCAGTGTGTATTGACTGAAAGCAAGCAAGATGCTGTTCAGTACTGACTGGAAGTCATTATGTGGGCGCTGCCTTGAAGGTGACCTGTCATGAGGATGAAGACACACACACACACACACGATTTTGCATGCTTTCTGGACAAACAGGAAGGTTAGGGCTGCACACATGTGTATGTGTGAGGAGAGCTAAACCCAGTGTGGTGGTGTAGGTGACAGACTGTTGCCCCAGAGCATGCTGTCTTGAGTTAGAGGAAGCAACAATTACATGTGTGACACTGACACACGCTCTCAACAATGCCACCTGACCCAGAGACATATGTTTCTGTCACTCCATAGCAACAATCTAGGCCTGCTTAAAGCAGTCTTTCTAGCACTCACTCTCCTACACACAAAGAAAAAAAAAAAAAAAGATAGAGGAAGAAGAAAATAAAAGTGTTTCCAGTGGTGGCTGGTGCATTCAATAACCCGAGGCATATCCCATGACATTACTGAGAACCATTCCAATTCGAAGAAGTTAAGAATCTTTACTTTGTGATACAGCATCTCCCTTGCTCAATATTAACTTTGCATTTGGATACAGAATCCAATTCAGTTCGAATACTGCCAGACGCTGCATCGAATCAGCCTCAGACAGTGGCCCACTTTCAGTCAATCGGGAGCACAGAAGTGGAGCTCCCACACACTCGGCAGACTCAATTACGCAACCGACTCAGCAAACAGTTTGGATGTGCTCTGGTGCTTCACACCTGAGAACAGCAGCCTGCAGAGATTCAATTTTAGAAAGCATAATCAATTCCCCAGCAGCTCTCACTGTCCTCATGCCTACATGTAAACAGTGAGGACATAAAAAGAACAATGGTGGATTTTAGTTTAACAAGTTTCAGTCCTTTACCAGCTATATTTTCCAAAAAAGCTCACGTACAGAAGAAAACATCACTGCAAAGGTTCAGAAACAACTGCCTGCTTTTTCAAATTTAGAAAGAAGCACTTTCTATCAATGGCTGTGGGTTGTCATGGCAACAGTTGTACTTTAATGTTAAATTTATTTTAACCCTCTCCTCTCCCTGTTGGGATTAGCAGACTCTTGCTGTTCAGTTGTAAACAAAAGCTTAATAAATGTAAGTGAGCAGTGAAGATCACACAGACCACTTCAGTTCATATTATATGACTCAAATATCAATGAATATGAATAACTCGTCATGGTTACATCACTCTTAAAAAAAAAAAAAAAAAAAAAAAAAAAAAAAAAGAGCCAGCCTTCAAATAAGGCTTTGGAGGTGCCTTAACTTGTCTGTAATGAGCAAATGGCAGCCTCGGGGTTAAAAAACAAAGACTCCATGTTAAAATGGCCAACGGTAGCTATTTTCCCCCTTCTGAACAGTGATCGCTGTTACAGGAATGCCAACAGATGCAGCTGTAGCTGCTAGCTGTCTGCTAGGCCTCACCTCTGCTTAATAGACTCACTGAAATGTGCTTCTGGGCCACGTTTGTGCCATTTGTGTATTTTACAACATTTTAATTGAATTATCAGACAAAAATATCACTTGCTTTGAGGTTTCAGAGGGGGAAATTCTAGTTTTTTTTTTATTTGTATGTTACCTAGCACCAAATAGCAAGTGCAACCTGTGTTTGTGTGGATGAGCTTGCTAAAAAAAAAAAAAAAACAACTGGCTACCATTAGCTGTTCATTTCAGCTCTGACCCCTCTTTCATATGCGGTCACTTCTGGCTCCAAAAACCAAGATGATGGTGAAACAACAAAAAAAAAAAAGCAAAAAAATGGAGGCCTCAAAACAGGACATCACAATGGCACCACAATCCACCTTTTTCTATACCGTCTATGATTAAAGCTTATGAACAAACACTGATCACATACTTGTTAACTACACACAAACACAGGTGTAGCTGGCAGGATCCTACTAGCTAGCAACTTGCAAAAAAAAAAAAAAAAAAAAAACAAAAATAAAAAAAAAAAAAAAAACAATAGTTAAAAAAATATATGGATATAGTGCTCAAAGAAGTTAAGGGAACACTTGAACAATTTTAACATTTATTTTTAAATGCTTTCTAACTACAACATAATGCACACACCGAGGGATGCATTGTCAAATGATGTATGATGCCATAAGGAGAGGACATCACTACTATGGTCATCTGAGGTGCACAACTCTGCTGTGAGCACAGCAGCCCCACCCATCTGTTCAAATCATCTGTTTGAGAGTGGCATCCAATCAGAAAAAGTGTCCTTAAAGGGAGAGGAGCTGAAATGGGTAGTTTCAGACAGTAGAAAGGACTACACCAAAGCCCAGAATCAGGTAAATAAGGAATATTCTGAACCATGAATCATGCAGAACTACTCTAGTCCAAGAATAAAACTATGCAGCTGGAAATGAGCATAATAGGTCCCCCTTTAAGGAAATATTCAGTGTGATTTGCATTATTATAGACACATTACACCAAATTTTAAGCCTTTGAAACTTTTAACTTTCCACTAAAGTTTTTAAAAGTTATGTGTCTAAACAATTCTTTTTATAATGTTTTTTAAGGACTGGCCCACAAATCAGTTATGTTTATGCAGCTAAAGCTATAATTTTCATTAAAATATCCAATTGAATTCGTCACTATGTGAAAATGTTTGCCCTTTACACTCTGTTTGCTGCTTAGCTCTTCTAACTACATGGTGTTGTATCCATTTGTGAAAATAGTGGTGAATAGTTTACCCAGCAGGGTCTGGGTGTATTTTTAGGTATTTTTATTCTCTCTATCAAAGGTAAACTTGACCTGGACATTACAGCACCTGACTGAGAGTGCGTTCACACTGTAAACACAGTTTGAGTGGACTCTTCAGAACCATTAGCTGAGGTTACACTGTAATTGCAGGCTGATTGCTGGCCTTTAATGCAGATGCCTCGAGCCTCAGTGGAATAAACATGGCCCTTACAGGTTTCATCTAATTCTTTCTAAAAGCACCTGCCTGGCTTCTGTAAAACATTTTCAAGAGAGCTAATTAGCCTCTCTGACAACAGCATAATAGGGAAATAGACAATAGGAATTCTTTTTCCAATACATGTCCAATTCAAAAGCAAATTAAAGTGAGAGAGCACCACTTAGAGACTGCTGTTCACACTAAAATAGCTCCATTGAAGCCATCTGGCCAGTAACGGCTGCCCTGTTGTTGCCACAGAAACCAGCGCCAGCCACTAACTTCATATCTGAACACTTCCCAGAAAAAATACAGTCAGTAACCTCAAGTATTATTGCCAAAAACAGACTGCTATCTGTTCTGTTATATGACCAGCTCCATGAGTGGAGACAGCATTTCTCAGAGAAAGAGAAATATTAAAGAATTAAGCATAAGATATTGTTGGGCTTGTTTAATAAAAACACTAAGGATGGACAGAGTGAGTAGAGGAGAATGAGTAAGAAAGAAGCTGGTGTGATACAGCGAGAGAGGGAGAGACAGCAGGACATGAAAGAGGAGTTTGTAGCAGCTTTCCCCTTCAGCCCCAGCTGTTTTATACACTGAGTCTTTTTATGTACAAGTGCCTGAGTCCTCCACTGAGAGCCGGACCCACAAAGAGCCCTCACAGCCTCGGGCCCATGGAAAGGTGACACAATCAATAGCCTCTCCCCTCCCGGCTTCTTCATGCTGGTATTGTCGATGTGGATGGCTGTATATTCCCCCTTCACAACTCAATGCAACTTTGAACTTATTCAGGCAAAGTACAACTAAAAATAATGGAGAAAAGGGCAGTAATCACACTGGATTCAAGTGGATTGTTTTGTTTGTGCCTCCAAAAATCCATCCGTGAGAGTTCTCACTTCACAGCTTCCCCGAAATTAGAAAATATTCCAATAAACCAGAGCGGATACATATTTCTGTTATCTTTGTATGGGGGTGCTGAAATCTATTCATGGTTCAGTTATTACATAGTTTATTTGTGGAGGTTCCTTTCTCATTGATGTGTGCTGAAAGGAACCTAGAAATCAACATGCCAGACTTTTCAGAACAAATACCGTATACACTCTATATGTATCAATGCAATACTGCTGATTGACATTTTTGAAGTATTTGCAGATTGAAATGGACGAGTCCTCTCCTTGAACAGTTTTATAACCTTACCACTCACCTTCAAAATTACAATCTTCAGTACCCTTTCTGTAATCCTCCTGCATTGTAGTCTTTGTTGTCATTACTCCTACTTGTTGCTGCAGGCCTGGTGAGGATTTAGACGTGCTGCTTACCGAACCTTAGTACTTTTTATCTGAAGACTTACTCGAGTGAAACTAAAAATAAATCCTAAAAACTGTGAAAAAATATTTTAGACTTTAGTTGGGCACATACGGTTTTATGTGGTCAGAAAATAGCACCTAATTGTTCAATATTAACTGGCATGGACCAGCAGTGTGATGTCCCCAGTAGGCTTTAACTTAACTTTCTACAAAGGAGATGATATCCTCGCTCTGTGAGTAAGCTCGCCCTCAGCGCTGACTTTTCTTGAAGGTTGTGTATTGAATTAAATGGTGCAACATCTATCCTCTTATGTTCTTAGCCTCAAAATTATTGCACTATATGAATGATGAAACTGCATTCACTTAATGAGCTGAACTGAATACAGATACATTATTTATGCAATGTAAAAACAAAAAAAAACAAAACAAAAAAAAAATCCAGATTAGGTTTGAATCTGTGCAGAAAGAGAATGTGAAAGTGTCAGAGCTGCATGATAAAGACAGAGTCAAATATCACACAACAATACCTCAATGTTGATAGTGTGGCTCTATTCTGGGGTGTGATTATTGATGTTTTCTCTCAGTATCAGGACGACTGTGTTGGTGTCTGAGAGAAAAAGAAATAGTAATGCTGATAAAAGAGAAGCATATAGATGCACACTTTAAGTTCAGCAAATAGCATCCCATCACTGTAATTAAAATAAAAAAAAAGTGTTTATTTAGAGGGATAGTGCATGCTAATGAATCAGTATAAAAATAAAATATAAGCATGACAGATTCTACAGTCAGGCAGGCAGTCTACAGGCAGGTAACATAAAACTATACAATATACAAAACCCATGTAACAGAAGGCAAAATATAAATACTTGGAGTGCACCATGCCAAGTTAAAAATGATCACAGATCTGGTTTACCATAATTCGTCATCTGAAATGTGTCTTAAAAGTGGGATATGTACAGCTCCTTTATTGCAATTAGCTGTACCAGTATTTACTTGCCTTTAGTGCCCAAGGTGAGTTGATATGTGACACCTCTGTTGATTGACATTGCTTCAATACTGAGGAAAACAATATTAAACCATTGTTAGGATTTACATTATTAACCAAAATCCCACAACAGCTAGGCTCATATCTAATGAGCTTTGGATGTGTTCAGTGGTGAGTCAAATTTGA
>VUQI01063330.1:28136-42280 GCA_015106735.1 Paratilapia polleni | reverse complement strand
GCTAATAAATTGCATCGGGTCACATGAGGAATTGCACTATTTGCATGTATTTTCAAACTCAATCAGGAGACCAGATATCAGGAAGTCAGCATAACACAACAGAGTGTTGAGCTCGCTCTCCTTGATTATATCAGTATATCCCAGGTTCCTTTTTGGGCTTTGTCACAATAAGAGATTATCTGAGTTATTGTGAACTGTATGTGGTGTTTCTGTGAACCAACTGCTGTATACAGAGAAACTCAGAAAATAACAGCTTCCCAGTGTGTACTTGGATGCAATCCCAGGGTGAAATTTTGTCCTAACCAAAACAGTTAGCCTGTCAAAATGCTGAATATATATCCATGAAATTCCATAGTGCTTCAGACAGCAGCCCCCAGGTAAATGCTATATTATAGCTGTAAAAGCCTCTCAGCTACCTGGATGCTGATTTCAATTTACTGTTGTTCATTTTAGAGCTGTCAGTTAGCTTGGAGCAAAATACTAACTGATTCCCAGTGATATTTTTTTTTCTCCTACGCTCTTAAAGATGCATATTGCTATTGCTGTTATGCTAATTAATATACGTTATGAATAGACTTGGTTCAGACCTCCAGAATTTCCTCCAAGTGTTGTTTTGCTCTCAACAGCACAGCAGACAGTAGATTTATTATCATGTTGATGGAAGCAGACCTCAAGGGTTTTTTAAATTATGGGTCAGGAACGCAGAATGAGTCACAGGCCTATTTTTCAGTGGGTCCCCACATGTCTGAAGTGAGTTTAATGAGCCCTTGGTAGAAGGGTGAGTGATTAACTTTGATGCATTTTGGTCCCAAGCTGAATGAGCTGAATGATCTTGAAGATCAAGAGTCAATCCTTAATCCAAACATAAACAAAATATTGGCTGCGCCGTAATAATCTAAAGATTTTTTCCCTACCTCCTGCTCTCTTATGTGTTTACAGAGCTGTTCTTACAATAGTAGTTAAGGCTGAATTGGAGGTCTTTTTCTAGTGGGGCCACACACAGCAGGTTATCAATACCATAGGTAATATAGTTGTTAAAGGGCCATTTTTGTGAATTTAATAATTTATTTGTCATATTGCAAGCCATATTTATAAAAAAACAAAAAAACAAAAAAAAAACAACATTTGTAACTATAAGGCTGTAAATCTGTAGGCCTTGCGGTGGGGTTGGGATTTAAAAACTAAATATGTGGATTTATTTCTCATATCTGTAACTCAGATTCTGTAAAGGAGAGGTTAATGACCTTTAACTGTTAAGTAAATAAATAAATACATTCACTGTACAGGACATTTTGTATGCAGGACAGCAGTGACTTGTAGGCAGTTATTGGTGGCTGTACATTCACCTGCCACTTTCTTAGGTACACCTTGCTAGTACCGTGTTGGACGCCCTTACTTACTTAATTTTTCATGGCATAGATTCAGCAAGGTACTGGAAACCTTTCTCAGAGATTTTGGTCCATGTTGACATGACAGCATCACACAGTTGCTGCAGATCTGTCGGCTGCACATCCGTGATGCAAATTTTCCATTCCACTACATCCCAAATATGCTCTACTGGATTGAGATCTAGTGGCTGTGGAGGCCATTTGAGTACAGTGAACTCATTATCATGTTCAAGAAAGAAAGTTTGACATGATTTGAGCTTTGTGACATGGTGCGTTATCCTGCTGGAAGCAGCTATCAGAAGATGGGTACACTGTGGTCATAAAAGGACATGGTCGGCATCAATGCTATGGTGTTAAAACGATATTCAGTTGGTACTAATGGGCCCACAGGGTATCAAGAAAATAGCCCCCCACACCATTACACCACCAGCAGCCTGAACCGTAGATCCAAGTCAGGATGGATCCATGCTTTCATGTTGTTTACAACAAATTCTGACCCTACCATCTGAATGTCACAGCAGACTCATCAGACCTGGCAGTGTTTTTCCAGTCTTTAATTGTCCAGTTTTGGTGAGCCTGTGTGAATTGTAGGTTCAGTTTCCTGTTCTTAGCTGACAGGAGTGGGAGCCTGTGAGCTCTTCTGCTGCTGTAGCCCATCTGCTTCAAGGTTCGACATGCTGCACTTTCAGAGATGCTCTTCTGCATACTTTAGTTGTAATGAGTGGTTATTTGAGTTACTGTTGGCTTCCTATCAGCTTGAAGCAGTCTGGCCATTCTCCTCTGACCTCTGGTATCAACAAAGCATTTTCACCCAGAGAACTGCTGCTCCCTGGATATTTTCTCTTTTTCAGACCATTCTCTGTAAACCCTAGAGATGGTTGTGTAGATCAGCAGTTTCTGAAATACTCAGACTAGCCCATGCAAAGTCACTTAAATCACCTTTCTTCCCCATTCTGATGCTCAGTTTGAACTTCAGCAGGTCGTCTTGACAATGTCTACATGCCTCCATGCATTGACTTGCTGCCATGTGGTTGGCTGATTAGATATTTGGGTTAACAAGCAGTTGAACCTACTAAAGTACCCAGTGAAGTGGCTGGTGAGTGTACATTGTAGTGCACTGTAAAATTCTACCCGCAGACACTCAGAAATTGGTTTAGATACATACAGGTATCGTAATCCATCACTGTGGACATCTGGCTCTGTTTTACTTTTTTCAGTTTTTTCTCAAATTATTATTTGGTAATGCAGTTAAATATTCAGTCTGCATTTTCTCTTGTTTTCCATTGGACTATTTCTCATGTTCTTGTCACTCTCAACTTGACTGCACATCTTGTAGACTACCATATGTCTTCTCAAACATATTTGATCAGTGATTTAACTTTTTTTTTCATAGATCGTGATCATTTACCAGTTGTTACAGCATAGCAACACCTGCCAGACTGCCACTTCCAAGTCCAACAGTCAGATTCAGTGCAGTTCTCTGTTCTCAAGGAAAAAAAAAAACTGCTTTCATGGTGTGATGCAATATGTTAATGTCAGCTAATATGCATGACTTTGCTCATGGTTTGTCTTCAGGATTTGAGGTTTTGACAGCCCAACTCATCAGTACAGTGCTGTTTACATTATACTTTGAGGTCTGGAGACTAGACTAATTTGATATGCAGCCGAGAGCAAAGGAAGATGGTAGGGGAACAAAGTAAGAAAGGAAGGTAAGAACAGAAGTAGGAGGGAGGGCTAAAGAAGGTGGAGGGAGGTGACAGCAGTGGCAGTTTGTAATTGTGTTGATGAAAACCAGACCTCCTCTATCTCTCCTTCACACTCTCTCCCTTTCTTCCTCTCTATCTGTAGCTCTCCTCTCTCTCTCTGAGGCCCAAAATAATGAGGTCACTCCCCTCTGAAGGACCGTTCCAAATAAAAGCCCTCTGTGTCTCTCCTCTTTCATTCCATCTCGCTCTCACTCTTTCCTCGTCCACATCTCGTCTTCCACGCGACAGGCCTGCTCCTTGCCGCACCCATATTAGGGCATGCACTGTCTCTCTAACCCCCCCTCTTCCACACACAAAGAGGTCTCTAAGTAACCCAGTGTGTCTCATTGTTAACGAAAAGCCAAACTCAGTGACTTTGATCTCTCTCCTTGTGTGCACTGCTTGTGCAATCTGCTATGTTTATATATACCTATGCTTATGTAAAGATGTATTAGCTTGGTTAAAAATACCTCTTTGTTGAAATAACATGCCTGATATGAAGACCTTTTTTATACAGGGAGGTCAGAAGCCACAGTCTGCATTACTTTGTGTTTTCTACTACAGGTTTTAAAACACACCTAAACCTGAGGTAGATAGATTGATAATTTAAAACCCCCAAAACCAGTGGCAATAAAATTTGTCCCCATGAGACTAAACCTTTTTTGACTGAATGTTTTTCAAGAGTAACCAGGTAACACAAGATAATCTCTGCTGTGTAAATGTCTCTTTATCTCTGTTTTGTGTACTCTACTCTTCCTTAACTTTCCACTCAGACCATTTGAGATTATCATCCTGATGACAATTTTCGCCAACTGTGTGGCCTTAGCTGTCTACATCCCCTTTCCTGAGGATGACTCAAATGCCACCAACTCCAACTTGGTGAGTAGTGCACAATATTTAAACTGTTTTACAGCTCAATATGCTCACTTGCTGCTTGGCACAATAGTTGCTGCTTGGTTCCTTGGGTATGTTTTTGCAATCCTGTTGCTTTGGCCTGACACATGAGTTTGCGTTTGTTTGTAAGGGGTGATTTATGAAGCAATTCATTAGCAGCATTTTTCTGTTTGCCTTAGCATTCTAGGGTGTAATTTCCAGCTGATTCAGCTTTGCCAAGTTGAATGAAGGTACAGTACAAGAATGAATGATAGACAGAAACTTTGGATGAAATAAACATGGGAGCAGAAGGGAGCAAGAAAAAAATAAAGAAAGGAAGTGTGGATAAAGGAAGCATTTATACTTTATTTTTACCATAATTGTTCATCAGAGTTAATTTTTTTTACTTTAGTTTATATTATGAATAAGGGCTCTTGAGTTGTATGAAATATATAAAGCTATGTGAGTTAATCTGATGAAAGACAAGGCCTCATTCATATTTTTAGCTTGGATTGAGGAACTGAGCTTCTTTGGTGGCCTGACTTGAGTTGTTTTAATTTAGTTGTTTTGTTGTTCCTGAAATGTCATTAGTCATATTGTACTAAATGTTATATAGTTTAGTGTATTTTTAAGTGAAGCAAAAATGAATTACTAACAAAAGAGATCTGTAAATTGTATTTTTTGGATTGTTCATTCATAGGTTAACAATTGCAAAAAACTTTGTGGTAAACGTCTGAAGAACATAAAAGTGTTTCAGACCTATCATGTGATTTAGTATCCCCACGTTTTGCTTTAATGGCAGCCTACACTCGATCATGATCTGATAATGTTTCAGAGAGCTTCTTGGATGTCAGGAATGTTTGGCTTTCCTAGTCTTCAAGTGTCCCCATAAATGGTCAATGAGGTTGAGGGCAGGTGGCTGTTCTTGCTGAGTTTAGGTGTGCTTCAGGTCAAGAGTGGACTTAAACTCAGTAGTCAGGGTAGATTTGATGTAGTGCTGTTGCCCAACTTTACCGTATCGAAAACATGCGCCACCATGTTTCAATTGTGGGTTTGATACATTGCAGTAACATTCTCTCTCCTGTTCCTTACATACACCCATCTTTTACTTTCATCATTCTCTAACTTGGATTCATCACTAAATACTTGTGTTCTGAGACTGATACTTGAGAGCCTTCTTTTGACAGTTCTTTTGTGGACTGAAGTCTTGCATTCTTTATTTAGCTAATTTTGTATCAGTGATGAAGTTGCTTTTCTGTCTTTCACTGAAAATACAGCTTGATGTATTGATCTTCTGATTATGTGGTCACTTTTGGTCTGCCTGATCGTGCTCTGGAAACAGCTGAACCAGTTCCTGCAAAGCATTTGAAGCGAAATGCACTTCCTCCTATGAAACCTTCAGTTTAGCAGTGATTTGATGTTGAGAAAGACTCTCTTTAGCCCCTTTTTGCACACTTACTTGGCACGTCTTCGTGATCACAATGCTACTTAGTAAGCTTCTCAGCTTTGTGTGTTTTTAAATGCTTGTAAATGATCAAACTTTGTCACAGTGTCTAGGTTTATATAAGTGATGTTCAGCGAGGTCCCAAAATTTTAGACTTGACTGATTCATACATACATACATGTGAGACTTGCTAATGTATGCCACTGTATTAGTTAGAGGGTTTTTCCTGGCTCAGAATTGGTCTTTGGGGGTTAACTATGCACATAGGCACGATTGGTTTGTGTACAGTCAGTGTTTGACACACTTGACAGAAATCTGTGCATTTTCTTGTTATTTCTGGCATTTGATAAACAAAAAATGCATTTTTTAAATGCTTGAAAAGCCAATTAATAAAACTGGTTAAAAAACAATGTTAATAGAATGCCGGTGATTTTCCTTTGGCTCTGGCTAAAACCTGTTTGGGGGATGCCAAAAAATCCTTTATGCAGGAGAAACCTTATAGTTAGAGGATGAGACTAATCCCTCAGAGTCCTTATAACATCTGTCGCTCTGTTTCCGACTCTTTCTTTCCTTCTTTCTAAGGATAATTTTGCCACATCTACTACAGTTCATGCTTTACTGTGGTAGTCACATTTCAACACATCTGTACATGCTCTACGGCATATTTGGAGAATGTATTGGCATTAGAATTTTACTGCCTTGTGTTCTGAATGAAAAGACATTCAAAAGAGTGCTCAAATTGTCTTTTTTTCCCACTTTGTCTGCTCCCAAAGTTGTGTTGGGCTTGCAGCACACCTATGTGTGAATAAATAATATTTGTTTTTATTTGTTTTACCGTGTACCTACCCTCTAATTTCTCACATAACGATACAGTGTTAGACCAGCTATATGAGTCAGTAGAAGAGTAAATACAAATGAAGGAGGACAGCTGTTTTCATCTCCTAGATCCATGTCCATCACCTACTCTCTCTGCTTGTAATATTTCTCTGATATTGATATTATATTTCATTTCTTTGAGCTTTTTCTTTTATAGAATTGGAAAATTTCAACTTATGTTATCCAACCCTTTGAATTATGTTAAAAATATTAAAACTAGCAACACAGACTGTCAGAACTTGCACCTTAAGAGGCATCTAGAAAGCTTTGACTTCCAGGTTAAGTAGTCAGGTAAAAAGCAAGGTAGCACAGTCATTCATGGTGGAAACACAAATGGAATTTCTGTTCTGTCTCCTGATGCAAATCATTATTTTGTCTTTCCAAATACTGATTTACATGAAACACGTAGAAGTTTTCACTTACAATCTAAACTTGTCAATAGTAACAAGTCTTAATGTCTTTCAGTGTCTGGAAAGACCATGAGGAGAAGTTTGTTGTTTTGAAACCTTTTTCAGCACATAACACTGGCACACAGCGAAACATATTGTTACATAAAACGTAAAACCTCCTAAACAAACCTACTGTCAAGTCATATATTTTAGCCAAGTTTTTTTTTTTCTTTGGACCCTACGGGTGGCCTCTCCCCACCTCCTAAGTTAATGAACAGATACAACACACACAACCACCACAGCTGTGCTCAATTAGTTTTATAACCTTCTGACAGACAGGAAGCACTGTGCAGATGGACCAGAGTCTTAAATATATGGTTGAACCATGTATCTGTATGTGTCTGTGTGTGTGCAGTATTAACAAGTAGACAACTTAAATCAAAAAGTTATTTTTGGGGGAAGGAAGTGGATCTATTGCACAGCTGTCAGGCTGATTAACGATACTGAGGCATCAGTGGTTCGGAGCTGGTTTCACTCAGACACAGATGTTGTCTAATGTGTGATCCCACAGAAAAATATGGTGCACTCTCACACTAAAAAAGGCCTGTGTAAACGTATCACAATATTCAGTGCTGCCTGATGTTGAAATCATTGATAGCTCAAGATAAAGTTAATGCTTGATACCTCCAACAGTTCTGACGTGGATTAGATCCCAGCCTAACATTCAGTTTCACCCTCAAGTACTTACGCAGCCTCAGGTTTCCATTTCACTGTGAATATTAATATTGTTAATATTGTTAATAATGCTCAATATTTTCTTTGGGGGACACGAAAAATGACTTTAACCATAGAAAACCCTGCACTTCATTAGGTACACCTTGCTAGTACCAGATTGGACCCCCTTTTGCCTTCAGAACTGTCTTAATTCTTCGTGGCATAGAGTCAACAAGGTGCTGGAAACATTCATCAGAGATTTTGGTCCATATTAACATGGTAGCATCATGCAGCTATCATGAGTACAGTGAACTCGTTATCATGTTCAAGAAACTAGTTTAAGATGATTTGAGCTTTGTGACATGGTGTGTTATCCTGTTGGAAGCAGCCATCAGAAGATGGGCACACTGTGGTCATAAAGGGATGGACATTGTCAGCAACAATACTCAGGTAGGCTGTGGTGTTTTGATGATGTTCCGTTGGTAGTAAGGGGCCCAAAGTGTGCCAAGAAAATATCCCCCACACCATTACACCACCACCAGCAGCCTGAACTGCTGATATGAAACAGGATGGATCCAGCCGCAGCAAAAATCAAGAATCATGAGACCAGTCAGCGTTTTCCTAATCTTGTATTGACCCATTTTGGTGAGCCCTTGCAAATTGTAGCCTCAGTTTCCTGTTCTTAGCTGACAGGAGTAGCACCTGGTGTGGTGTTCTGCTTCAGGGTTTGAAGTGTTGTGCATTCACAAATGCTCTTCTGCATACCTTGGTTATAACGAGTGGTTATTTGAGTTACTGTTGCCTTCCTGTCAGCTCGAAGCAGTCTGGCCATTCTCCTCTGAACTCTGGCATCAACTAGACATTTTCACACAGAGAACTGCTGGTTTCTTTCTTTACACATGTGCCACAAAACTAATACACCATTAGCTGTTATTATGTGACAAACACAAGGCAGAATGAGAACATTACATTTAATAACAATACTTTCATCTGACATTGCCATAAGGGCATCTTAAGTATGTTCTCTTTATGTTTACAGTATTTAACAATTGGCCCTATTGAGTTTTTTTCTTTCATTGTGTTTGCACAGCAGTAATTAAATCCAAGACTGCCAGAATCCATATTACTTCCCACTTCTTAATTTTCCAGAGTGTCTATTGTGATTCTCATTATATTCACATAATAATTTAGAGGATGCTGTTATCCAGAGCTGTTTTGATTAAGGACACTAACAGACCAAATGACTCTTCATGCACATTTAGAAAGAAGGAACCTGTGACCATATTGTTTAACCGGCAGGAAACTCAGTGGTATGATCATTCCCTGTACACTAAGATAAGTCAGTGTCACCTTTCCACCGCTGCAAGCTGTGAGGGAGCCCTGTAATGTGAGTCTGAGCCACAGGAGACTTATATATTTTGTTTTCATCAAAGCTCAACCTGAACCTCTTGTGTTGGTATTCAATATCTTTGTGTTGTTTTCCATCCATTTAAGGTCAGAATACCAGCATTATGACTGTGGTATTGTATCCCGGGGCCCTGGTTTTAAAATTTCCTCATTCATGAAATGAAGTCAGTTTTGTAAATATGACTTAAGCAGAAGACCATGTGCAAGTAGGCCTAGTTACCTGTAAAACCTTACTGTAATGAGAAAATGGTCTTATCTCTAAGTCTAAACCTGACATGAGTAATTTTCTTGCTGGTGACGTGGGGCTGTTGCAGTTTAACTTTCTGCCTCACCTTGTTCACTGCAGCAGTGACACACTCCCAAGCTATATGTTTGCCTTTTTCTGCCCACTATTTAGTCCACCCAGTAATCCATGTTGCCCGTCTTCAGTCTCCTCTACCGCTGCTGTGATCTGGTCTTCCAAAAAGTTTATGTGCTGGCATTATATAAGGGGAAATTGCAAGGTAGGTGACGTCAGCTACATATGGAATTCAATAACAAATTAAAGACCAAGTATAAGTATAACTGTAATAACCTTTTTAAAAAAAAGGTCCCTGGTGAGGTGCTTTATACTTCCCCCTGACCCTGTGTATAATCAAACCTGAGTTTTAGAATCAGTGTGGCACCCCCTTGCTAGATTTGCACAAGTCTTTCTTATGTAATACCAGAGATCTGTTGTATTTCTTCCAGTTTAAGATTTCTATTTCTGTCTGCATCCCATAATGTGCCGCTCTGTCTCCTTGACGACATGCCCGATAATAGCAGCAGGAGAGGTTGTCATGGATATGGTAACCGTAGTGATGCGCCTCATCTGTCCTTGGTTACAGATAGGAAGGATAGGAACCAAAGTGTGAAAAAGTCTCTTCTCTCGGGGAGGAAATATGTGCTGCACTTTGGCTCGTTCAGTTTAGTGACAGCATTTTTTTTTCTGTAAAAATTTTGTGTATAATGTGAAGCTCAATTTAAAAACACATTCACTTCTTTCTTTCTCTTTTCCCACTGCTTCTCTTCCGCCCTCCTCTGGTTTTTCCTCCTCAGTCATGTTTTCCCTTCACTGCCCCATCTAATCAGATCAATATCTTTCAGATTGACAGAATAATGTTGCCATAACAAAGCAATTAGCTAATCAATACACCTGACTAGGCACCGAGTGATTGAGAGGAGAGGTGTGAACACACACCTTTGCACATAAACAATTTCAGCTCCAAACGTTCCCAAGCAACTTTGATTCAAAGTTACTGAAATCTGAGGAAATATCGCTGTGGTATCCTGTGTGTGCATTCACATCTAGCTAGTTTATTTAATTTCTTACGCGTGTCATGATTTGTATGTATGTGTATCAGTAGTAAGTGACAGGGTCTTCAGTGTTGGATGAATTAGCTGCTGTCTCTGCAGAAGGCGTGTGAAACGAGCACCTTGGTATAAATGAATCACCTGTTAGAGGGTAATGGACCCAGCCACATCTCACACACACACTCCTACCCAGTCTCGGTGTCGTATCTTTGTTTTTCTGCACAGACAGCAGTATTCGTCATCTGTTCAGATGCTTAAAATAACATATGTTTGTTTTTTTTCCCGAGAGGTAACCTCTTGTGGCTGTCTGAATTTATATACATACTACTGCAAAATGTATTAATTAGGGGTTACAAAGCATGAGACAGTTTACACTAGTTTCTTTTCACCAAGCAGGGGATGTTTCTCTTTCCTTAATCTAGTTTTTGTTTCTGGTTTTTTGGAACTTGACTATATTTAGTGACTTGCAAATTTTCTTGAATCAGCTGATTTATGCTTTTTACTCACCTCCTCTTTGGAGGTTTCCTTTTTCATAGTGCAGGTTTTACTGCATATCCTAAACTAATACACTAAATCTCTGTCTGTTTGTCCATTAACTCCTCCTACATGATCAGGAGTTGAGCAACCAAAGATGCCACACAGGTACATCTTAGGTCCCTAAAGGTTCTTATCTATATCAGATGTTATGATGTCATCACATTGCCTAGCAACCACCTATTTTTAGCATTTATGCACTTATAAAAGCATCTTATCATTTGCATTTCACAACAATAACATATAATTTATATCCACAGCACTTGACTATTATGATATATATGGTATATTATGATGATCACATTGCCTGCCAACCACCTAACAATGAACTAAAATGACATTTATATACCAGAGGAAGACATTGGCATGTGCATGTGCTAATAATACTAACACCAAAAGTTGGAGATTCATGATGTACTAATACCACTGTTAACTGAATCTCGTGACCTATACAGGTGATATCCATTCATTGTATGCAACTTCAAAAGCCAATGATGCATAACTTTTTTTTATTTTAATTAGCTAACGCCTACCCAAATTTGAAAGTGCAAATAACTTAGACCACTTTTTAGAGATCAGATTGGATTTAAACTTCCAAGAGGGTAGATGTCACTGTATGTGATTGTCTGAGTGAATTAAATTATTGGTACCCATTTGTCCCCATGTATTTACTAACATTTTAACTCTGGATAGGCCTATGTCTCTTTTTGGATCTAGTTTTTGGATTTTTGTTTACCCTTTAGTATACATTACATGCATAATGTATATAATACTAAAATAATAATTATATATCAAAGGAGCTGGCTGGAGTGAAATACGTAGTCATCTGTCTGGCCAGCAGAAGGTCCTTATTGAAAGCCCTGTTGCCTTACTTACCCAGGCTTACTGTGTTTATCATGACAATAGGAATCACATCTTTTTTTTTGCAGCCTCATAAGCTTCAAGAATGTTTTATGAGGTGAAAATATGGATTGAAAGAACAAGCTGCTTCTCAGGTAATCAGTGTAAGCTTTAGTGTGTTACTTCACAGTTGAGCTGACTCATGAATGTGATTGGTCCCTGGCCTGACCAATCAGTTTGCCTTGACAGACTTTCTTACTGGCCCTGGGCCATCAAGCCATTGCTTATGTTGAATCCTGACCCGTATGTTTCTCCTAACACTGTCTGGTGTTTTCTAGTGTCTCCACTTGTCCTTCTCCACCTGTCTCATTCTCATCTCATAATTTGTGCTGTAGAGGATCAAATTAACATGCTGTTCCTTTGGGTGCTACTCTGCTGGTTGCTGGTTGTCTATTTATAGACCTGGAGGAATGATCAGCATCTGTCTGTACGTTCACTTATCTAAACACATTGGGTCTATGTTTTCCTTTAGTGATGATGGTTGGTGCGCATGTGTGTGTGTCTTTGAATAGGCTCAGTGGAATATAGCCACTCACCATGAATCCAGATAAGGATTTAGAGGGTGTGTGTGTGTGTGTGTGTGTGTGTGTGGTTGTGTTTCTTGTGGTGTACGTGGGTGTGTGAACTGCTAGAATGGAATTAGATTAGATTAGAATATTAGATTTACCAACAGGATGACTGAGTGTTGCAGTGTGTGTGCAAGTATCTACATTTCAATATTCATGGCATGTTGTCTTTGTATGAACAATTTGTCCGCTGTACCAGAGGGTTAAGGGGCATGCATGCTGGAAGAGACTCGCCTTGATGTGGTGCTTTAGCTGTCGTTCAGATGGCCTCACATTTGAATACATGAGTAAATGATGTCTAGAATACTTTGGTATACAGAGGAGTTCATGCTCAACTCAATGACCCAAGGTTCCCAGGTCCTGTGGCTGCAAAACAAGCCCAAATCATCACCCCTCCACCACCGTGCTTGACAGTTGGTGTGAGGTGTTTGTGCTGATATGCTGTATTTGTAGCCTTGCGCATTATGGCCAAGCATCCCTACTTTGGCCTCATCTGTCCAAAGGACATTGTTCCAGAAGTCTTATGATTTGTTCAGATGCACCTTTGCAAGCCTAAGCCATGCTGCCAAATTCTTTGTAGAGTTTGCTGGGACGTCCACTCCTGAGAAGATTGTGGCATTGTGTTAACACACACCTTGAATCTGAATGCTCCAGACCAGCAAACTGCCAAAACCTCTACTTTTACAGAGGTGCTCACACTTGCTGATCATCAGTTAATCATGCATTTTATTATTAGCACCTGGCTGCTACTTACCCTGCTAATTCCTATGGAAGCAGTAAGGATGTACTTTGTTTTTCACGGGATTGCATAGAGTCCTGTTAAAACTTTCTTTTTCTCATCACTTTATGTGGCCAATGCAGGGCTTTCCTTTCTTTCTTTCTGTTGAAGTGACTGTCTGGATTTAAGTGAAATCGTGCTCCATGTACTAGTGAAGACAAATCAAAAATGTAGTTGGCATGCAGGATTACTTGTACAGCCACATAGAAAAGATAATGGATTGTGGTTAGCAAATTTATATTCTCACTCCTAACTCATCGTGACAGTCCTGATGACCTTGCAGGAGTAAAAGGAGGAAGTAAAATAAAAGTCTGCATTAGGGGTGGTAGTGGCATAAATTACAGGACTTCCACCCAGAAGAAGTGAGCTTGCATCACATTTAGGACCACTACTTTCTGACTTTCATTTTTGACTTTTCGTTTTCGGTCATTGTTTCTTCAATGTAGCCACCAAAACTACCTGCTCAAACATGAATGATCAATAGAACTCAGACTGCAAGTGTACTACAAATAGAAACAAGAAAGCTGTAACAAACATCTTGTCCTTTGCCTAGAGACTCTACATATTCAAAAGCCAAATCTGTTTATGGAGATTACAGGAAATATAAAGTTACTTTTACATGAATTTAAGCATTTGATAATGTCAGCTTGTATTGTTAAATATTTTCACACATTTTTCAGTTTTCATTCACCCCTTTAAATTCTACACATTATACGTGTAAAAAAAGGGAAAAAAAGTGTAGCTTTTTGCCACTCGGTTTATATTTCACACTGTTTGGAAAAGCTTTAATGGCACGGCTGTTAAACAGAAACCATTTGACTAAAGCATAACATTCTATTATCCGCTTTGGTGATATCATTGTTTTGAACTGTAACTACATTTAAGCAAGAATTTTCCTTCCTTCCTGCCTCAGTCTGCCCCTCCCTCTCCATGCCTTTCTCTCCTTTCCCTCGCTGGCCTCCTCTACCTCTTATAAAAGTGAAAGATAAAGACTAAATGATGGCAGCTGTGGCACCACATCCATTACAACGCCCTTTCCTCTTCCCTCTCTCCTCCTCCCTTACTTTTTAATAGTCCCATTTTGATGATAAAGATTAGGAGATTTCCACACAAACCTCCTGACCTCTGCCTCATTTTTCTCTTCTTTACTTTCTTCTCTGCATGCATGCTTTTTTTTTTTTTTTTTTGTGAACACTGT